>NDXB01018185.1:103298-144479 GCA_002631895.1 Agapornis roseicollis
TTTTTTTTTTTTTTTTTTTTCCTATAAAAGCTTTAAAGATTTCCGTATGTTTGACAGACTTCCCTGATGTCCCTTCCCTTTGTTGCTCAGGCATACCTCTCCATACAAATGCTTAATTCCTATAGACTCACTCTGTATTTCCTCTCCTCTTCAAATTTTTCCTCAAACCTCCTGATCTTTTTCTTCAATCCCTGAATCCTCCGGGTGAGTTGAGCAGGGGTAAGATCCTCTCTGTCATCTTCATAAGATCCCAAAGATGAACTTCGCCTCCTACCAAGAACAGAAATTGCAGAAAGAGCTTATCCAAACAGCCACAGTACATCTTTATGCAGAGCAGGCGACTTAAACTTTGTGTAAATAAAGGCCAATCTCACAGAAGTGAGAATGCTATGTTTCTACTCTGTAATGACAGCACAAGATGCTCTAACAGCCTCTTTCAGCAACACCAACTCCCTAGATATTAATTCACAAATCCACAGATAAGTAGTTTACTAAGAACTTTTCTAAAAGCATGTTTCCCATCTGTAGCAACAAGAATCCAACACAGCATAGCTATCTGGCACATGTGATCCAAAGAGATGTTGCTTGATGCAACTGTGTAAACCCTTTACAGCTGAGTGCCAGAGTCAGCACAGACAAATCACAACCCACCTCATAAAGGAATGGGAATTGGGAGGGGAAGGAGGCACTTCTGTATCATCCAGGTACTGCTGGCTCTGTCCATAGGCATAGAAGCGAGGGGACAGCATGGGATCGCTGTCCTCATCCAGAAGCTGGCGAACTAAGCGACCGGCCTGCGGGGAAAGGCGAGCCTCATCTGAGTCTAAGCCGTCTCGCTGCCATGAGGAAAGAGCAGGGATGGGCTCTGGGAACAGTAAGACAAAGGCTGGTTTTATCATTTTTGTTTTACACGTACAACAGACACCAGGCAACTTCTCTACTGAACCCTGACCTGTTTGTGCTGGACTGTGATTCCCTGTTGTCAGGCATTCTCTGGGTCATTACTTTCATCTGCCTAGGGTGCAAAGTGATGCAAAGTATTGCTTGTCTACAATGGGTACTCTAACTAAACATAAATAATCTCCTAGGTGCAACAGAAAACTGTACCCAAAAGTTGGTTAGTAATTGCCACAGACTGACACCAAATGAAGCTATCACCAGCCAGCACCCTTGAGGAAAAAAATACGCTGGACAAGAAAGATTTCTTGGCACATAGTAGTACAAAAGAGACAACTAGATTACAAAACGATTTATTTCAATTTCAAGATGTACAAATGCTGTGAATGAACAGCATATTAGCTGTCCCCCTGTAGCCTTCAGCACTCCAACACAACCCTGTCACCTGCTGTTGGAAATTCAAAGGTAAGGAGTAAGCCTAGGTTCTTCTGGTCTGCAAGGGAAAAGGTGTCTCACATTACTACCAGTTCCACAGGGTGCCTAGCCTGTAAGTTAACAATGATGGCAATATGATCTGAGTTTCCTCCTTTTCTCTTTCAGGTACAATCCTTCTGCTTAACAGTATGGCAACCTAAAGAGCTGGAAGCAAATGCAGTGTTCTACAGGGAGATGGGGGAGTGGGAGAGAAAGAGAAAGCCAACTTAGCATTGCTGATTAGCATAATGGAGCCCACGGAAAGCAATCGCCTCAATCTTGTGATCACTCCCTCCAGATGCCATAAGGAGTCCAACATTTTGTGTTCAGATAGTTTACTAAGCTGATCTGCATGCTCCTACTTAGCACCACAGGATTAGACAGTTTAAGAGCCAGGCTTTGAACTTATAAATCTAACAAATAGTTTTAGAGTCAAGTAAGAAAACAAAAACCTTATAGAAAGTTCCCAGACCAGTAGCACAGCTGCAGATTCATATTTCTAGTGCCTAGTGCAGGAGAATAGGCATTCTTCTTTCATGAAGGGCCTTTTGAAGTTATCAATTTTTGAATAAAAAGCACCACTTCCCTTTTCTGAACAAGGTTAACATCTTCATAGCTCAGAATGGATTGCATGCTGTTTAATATTCCCTCCCATGCATCACTTGGACAGTGCAAGATCATCCACAATTCAGTTATGACAGGTGCAGTGGTATTTTGCCTGCACATCAAACAATGCTCTCCTCCTCTTCCCTTGTTCTTTAGCACAGGAATATAAATGGCATGCTTCTGCTTAGAGGTTGGTGCTGCATGCAAACTGGTAAGTCTCTCTAAAAAAGGATGGCTGGAGGTTTTTGCATAAGAACCTCTCACAGGTGTTGTGGTAAGTGAAGCATATACAAGCCTGGCTTGCAGAGGCTACTTTGATGAGGTGTGCAAGTCCCAAGTGCCTGTCAGCTGTTTTATCACAGATTGAAAAGCTTATGCAGCCTGCGCTTTTCTCAGTTAATTTCTGAAACATGAGTTCTTTCTAATCTGTGTTCAACCTTGGCAGTTCCTAATACCTGAAATGCTTTCCTCAAGGAATCTGATAAGAAGGAAGGTGAAATGAAGGGCAAACCCTGCAGCCAAACTGCAACACTTTGGTGTCGCATGCTTCCCTGAATCACTCATGATTTCAGGAAGGCCCTCACAAGATCTCTTGTAGTAAAATAAAGGCTAATAACAGAATAGGAACAAATTTAATACATTTGACTAGCAGGAATGAGGTTAAGTGAAGCATATAATTATTGCAGACATCTTTCATTTCAGTTTTTGGAATACACTCTTACTCCCAAACAAAATTTGCTCTTGGAAATTGTTAAATCACATCTCCATGGAATTTACATAAATGGAATAAACTTAGCAGAAATCAGGAGCATATTTAGTAGTAGCTAAATTAAGCTTCTACACCAGCTAACAAAGCCACTATTAATCATGCACGGTGCATGTGACTTTGTCCCAAGGTGGATTTATATACCAGATAGCATGCGATATTCAGGGAACTGTGGTGGCTCAAAGAGCCTCTGATCAAACCCCCAAAGACAACAAAGCACTTAATGCAAGCTAATGGAGACTGAAGTATGTGTACTTTCTACTTTGTTGATTTCAAAACACTGCCCCAAAATAGAAACTCACATTCTAAAGGAGAAAATGTTAAAAAGGAGAAGTAAAAGTCCCAAAAGAAAAAAAAAAATCTGATTTAAGACTTAACAGAAGAAATGGCTGCGACAGAAAATCAGCTGGTGTTAACCCTTGCTCCTGGAAGGCCTGACTCCATGGGTAAGTTCCTTCCCTTACTGTCTGTAAGTATCTAGAAGAAAAATACCATCTGCATACAAAGTGGATAATTCCCCTGAAAATAACAGTTAAGGAACATATTTAGGTATGTAGAATTGCAGATTTTATCTACATTAGATCAGGAAGTGGACCAGAGCTGTAGTCCAACCGCCTTCTCTCTCATACTGGCCAAGCGCCAAGAGCTTTAGCTGGGAGCACTGGAATTGATGGATTGCACAACTATACAGGAACCTGCTAAGGGTAAGATGACACTTTTTCTGACAGTGCACAAACAATCAATTCCTGTTTAACAGAATACATAATACCTTCTGTTACTAATTCATCCAAGATAGCATCAAAGTGTTGAGCCTTTTCTGAAGGCTGCTAAATTCCCGGACTTCATGGTTCAAGTTTGAAGTATCTGCTATCAAGATTAACATTGTCACCCTTTACCCTTTCTGCTAACTGAAGAATAAATTCTCAATAAAGAATGTAAATGTTTCACCTTTTTTTGATATTGATTTGACAGAGCGGTTACCCTTCTGTCATCTTGTCTTGAACAGATTTCTCTTGCTCAGAAAAAAACTCTCTGTTTCCTAGTAATCTTCACATTCCTTCCATGTACTATTCCCCTCCCCACCTTTCCATTATGACATGCTTTCATGGAAAAAAAAAAATATTTGGAATACCATTGCTGTACCAGTGAACAGAAAGGGTGAAAAAATGTTCTATTTCTTGGTCTGACTCTTAACGCGATTCTTTCAGGTACCCCTTTTCTAAGTTGGAATAGAAGAAGACAAATATGCTGGTATTGAGCCTGCAGCTCTTCAGAAGTGCTGCACTCCCTCTTCAAAATCCCACAACCAGCTAATCTTTCAACAAAGCTGTCAGCCATCTGCCAGGTGTTGCTCTGCAGAACTCTGTAGGCACACATATGCCTGTGGCAATACAACCTCTCTGCCAACCTGCTGCATAGAGGGCTGGAGATATTAATAATCCTGCATCACACAAGAAGGAAGACAGATAAATTGTACGAAACTGGTACATTATTGATGAGCTCCAAGCCATCTAGCTGACAAAACCTGACTTTTTTAATCATTACATTGTATATTTGCCACAGGGTTACTGGGGGCTGCAGGTCCAACAGAGTGGTGCCCACTGACACATCCCACCTGAGGTGCAGCTGGCAAAATGCTGCAGGCATTTCCTTGGTTTCCTCTCTGCAACCACACAGCTGATGTATGCTGCTAACATTGCTTTTACACACACTCATCTGACAAACAAAGGAGGCCAAATCTTAGCTGCTGTAAATCAAAGCAGGTCTGGAGGGATTAAAAAGTCTAAACTAATTACAACACCTGAGGTCCTGGTATTAAATCCCAGTTGAAAGACTCCTCTTAAAGGCCTCTCATAATGCTGTTAATAAAGCAATTTAAAACTCCAAAACATTCACTAGCTCAGGAACCACCTATTTTACTCATTTTATAAATAACTGTTTGAAAACATCCTTGTTTGAATACATCAGCAGGTATTCTTCCTATTTATGTAGATCAAAAAGAATGGCCCAAATAAAATGCTGCCATGCCTTTTCAGTTAGTGAGATGACACATCTCTCAGCTAACTAAAGCAAGCCAACTTTCCACCCTGTTTGTAACATAATGTCATAATAAACAATGAAAAAAAAATTAAAAATATTAAAGCTATAAAATAAAATCAGTAAACAATGCAACTGTTCTTTTCTACATATGGCAATAAAAATGCATTGTGCTTCATCACCTTTTGATTTCTTACCCAAGAGGGTTACACACAAATATGCTGATGCATCTAAGTCCACTGTGTTGGAAAAAAAAAGATCTAAATCCAGCTTCCCTGTTGCTATACTGTTTGGATTTTATTTATTTATTTATGTTAAATGGGAAAGCATCAATTAAGTCAGTGCAGAAACTATTTGTAGATCAGCTTCACCCTCAGGGTCTCAGTGCTGCAACACTTGAGTTCTCAACACTGAGAACTCAAATTGTGTTTTAAACTTCTACTTTTATTATTTATTTTTTCTTTAAGCTTAGAAGTCTGCAATAAAAATGCTGATTGTTTCATAAGTGTTTGCTTCTGCAAACTCTGTTTGAAGTCTCATCTATGGAACTTCTTTTAAAGTGTCAGAATCAGGCAACGTAGGCAGCAGTCACACACATCGCATCGATTTACTGAACTGCATGTTCAGCTCCAAGCTGCTGACAGGACCAGCGGCTGTTATGGAGAGCAACATACTTGCAGATTTTCCTTGAGGGCAGGATAGCAAGTTCTGGGCTTGAATTAGAAACATTTGGTAAGAAATCTGCACAATAGCACTGGATTGTGAGAGAACACTCTGTCCTCCTCGCTCAGGGCATTGGATTCAAACATAATCCACAACAATTAAAACCTTTGCAATGGAAGTAGCTCTGAAAGCACTTGCTCACAAGGCATTTCAGCTGGCCCTGAGTGACTTAGCAGGCAAGCCTAGCAGTCAGACACCCCAGTTCACACCAACAGCTCAGTTCACACCCAGCCCGAGAATAAAACTATTTGATTTGCACCCATGAAATGCACACTAGTAAAATAATCCTCTTGTGCTATGGGAAATGCACCCAGGCTAAGCATTCAGCACTTGGATTTGGCTGGGGCACTGCTCATGCCCTGCACACATCAACAGCCTGATGATTACTACACATGTGCTTCTATATGTAGCATGCAGGGCAGATACAGAAAGTGGGCACATGGCATAGCGTAAGCCTATGCACTGGATGAACCAGGAAGCCAACTTCTCTGTCCTCTCTCTGCTCAGCTTTAAGTAAAGGGTAGTACAGCAAATCTCTCCTCTTGTGTACAGATTCAACTATGTGGTGAACGTTATTAAAACAAGAAAGAAAGCATCCAGTAAAAATTACTTCTAGCACAATGTAAAAGGCAGGGGGGAACCTGCCAACTTATCTGGCAGCAGTTATCTTTGCCCCTGAACAAGGGCTTTTAAGGCAGCTCTGGTCTTAACACGATGGATAGCCTGCCTGAGTGACAAATAAAAGCTAATCAGTAGACAAGGTTGTCTTGTGTAATTTTGTGCCCATTCTTCAAGGCTCTTTCTTGATATTTGATTGGAGACAGTGACAGCTACAGCTGAAGGCAGCTCCTCAACCTGTAATTGTTCTCACAACGCACTTGCAGTTAGTTGCCCTGATCACTAGATGATTTGTATCCCCTTTGGTATGATACAGAGGATCCTGTCCCCAGAAGTCAGCTCAGCTGTGTGCTGGAGGAATGGGTAGCTTTCTGAGAGATGAACCTACCAAATTTTCTAGAGCAAAGCAACAACCAACTCACACTGTGCCTCCAAATGTTACTGCATTTGGAGACACAGTCCTTTCCCTTTTCACTGGGAATGCAACCAGAGCTGCAGCATGGATGCTGAAGAATTGTGTGAAGGTTGGAGTGATGCAGGCTGGCTGGCAGGGGAAGGGAGGATGCCCTGGTTGCTAGAGCTGTGGATGGGTGGTACACCCTGCCTTGCAAAGCCAGTCTCAATGACAGACTGCTGTTACCTGCAGAAGCAGTCTGAGAGTTTACATTAAGATCTTCCCCTCCCTGGCTGCTGCAAGCTTGATTTCACATCCACAGCTAGGAAAGACTCAGTGTCTCCTTGCTGAGACACAGAAGGCACCATTTTCCTGTTCTTTGATTTGTGCCAACAAAATGGTGATTCTGGAAGGCATGTATTTTAGAAGACATCTCTCCCACCCTAGACAGCTGATTCTTTTGCAAATGCCCACTTCCCCCTCTTGCAAAATACATATGCAGAGACCAGAGGAAGAAAGAATCAGAGAGCAGCACTCTTCAAGCACAGTCACACATGCTCATAATCCTGTGTCATACTTACAGGACAGGAAAGCTAGAATCCAAACATAACAGCATGTCTACAAAGAAGTACAACTTATTTCATAGGATGAGAAAGCTTCTGGCAGACAGAAAGGAGCTGTGTACTCCCCTTCATGCATTCATATGACTCCCATTAAGTAACCCAGGAAGAAAAAAAAAGTCATTATTTCCAAAGGTTCACAAGACAGCAGAAGCCACACATTACCTTTGAGAACACAGATATGCTCACCCTGGCTTGAGACCCTGCAGGCCAATGCTAATTAGCACTCTAGCAAACACATAAGGCTTCCCAGGCCTCCTGGGAGCCCTTCCATGGCCCTTTGATCAGCCATACTGCATGTTTAGTGATACCACCCAGGGAATCCCTGCCTAGTAAGCAAGTGAAGAAATTCTCTCATGTTCATGATGACTAGTTGCCTGGCTGAACCAAGGGTAGCCATGGCCATGGGTTTGCTTTACTCACTCACGCCCAAAGCATCATAACTACTCGCCTCCTAGAGGGAAAGGTAAAATATACTAGGTCATGTATGCTGTGGAGGCAGAAGCAGAGGACGTAATTTCTCAGTGTGCCTCAGAGATTGTTTTTTTTTAGAGCAGTAAATTAGTTACACATTTTCCTTCTCTTGCTTTATTGAAATACCATACTCGCATTTTCCTGTTTCTTCCCTGTCAAAGCCCTTCTCTTTCACTCCTAAAGCNTAGAGCAGTAAATTAGTTACATACATTTTCCTTCTCTTGCTTTATTGAAATACCATACTCGCATTTTCCTGTTTCTTCCCTGTCAAAGCCCTTCTCTTTCACTCCTAAAGCACAAACTAACATAAGAATTCTTGCTTGTACACATACACAGTAATTGAAAAATGGTTTGATCCTGGAAGTGCTGGACACCTTAAAGTCATCTCTATTTCAAATGAAATTGAGGTTCATGGCACCCACAGAATTTCCCCATATTTCCCACTCTTAAGTCACTGCAAACAGCCAACCAAGCATGCATTCTGGAGATGAGAGCTAAGAATCAGTACTGAAATAAACTACATGCAATTTAACATTGCTGTTTGAGCTGGGGATCAGATTTTTTTTACAGCATACATAGAAGTTGTTGTTTGTAAGAGCCATCAAAAGACACAGTAGCAGAGAGACAGCCTTTTTTCCAGCTGTGCTTTTCAGATCCAAAATATTATTTCTGTACACTGACTGAAGCGGAAGAAAAGGGAGAAAGAAGGGAGTTTTTTCTGGACTGGGAAATACAGAGTTTCTTTGAAGTGTAGGGCAGTCTAGCTTAATACTTGAGTGACCAGCTGCCAAGAAATAAGCTATCTTGAAACACTAAGGGACTTAACTGTACTAAACAGCACATGAAATTAACTTCAAGAATAAAACAATTAATTTTCTTCCTGTAATTTACAATAGAATTAGTACCCATCCAGTATTTTACTTCCAGTTTCACCAAAATTTCAGTTCCATATTCAGAAAAAAACACTTTCCTGCTATTTTTGGCAAGGGAACACAATAACATGATATACCCACCCCACTCACTTTTCCCCACTTTCTTTCTCATTTCACTCATACAACCAGCCATCACGCAATCCTACCTTCCCAGTTGTTGTCATCACATAGTGCTGTCAAATCCAGCTGAGGCACTTCTGACACAAAGCTGTTTTCCTGTTCATCAGCATCTTGATTTCTTTGCAACTTGTTTTCAGGAATGCCTGGGTGCTCTTGAATCTTCATGCTTGAAGTCAGCTATATTCCCATACACCCACAGAATGAGAGAGAAAGCAAAAATGTTTCAGGAGGCAGAGGAGGAAAAAAAAACCCTCCAGTCACAGCAGCAGTAAGCTCATGCCTTTAGCTAAAAAGATTCAAATGGACCCTGATGTTTCCAGCTCTAAATTCAAATCCCCTGCTTGCTGACCCCTATGTACTAATTGCTCACTCACACTGGTAAAAACATCCTTCCATCTGCCTTCCTTGAATTCTTCCTTCTTTAGAAAGCCACTGCAAGTTCCTGAGACTGCCTGCCCTGACAACTGCATGCAGATGAAAAAGTCTCCAGTAATAATCGATTGGGATGAAAAGGGAGGGAGGAAGGCAGGGAGAAAAGGAAGGGGGGGGGGGGGGGGGGGGGGGGGGGGGGTGTGAATACAAAAGGACATCAAAGAGGTTCTCATTCCCAGTCTATTGCTCTATTTAAGGGTCCTATAATTCGGTGAGGTTGTGTGCTAAATAATTTGTNAGTGTGCTGCATACACTTCCTATAGGAGCACAACTCCTTGGAGCAACAACAAAAATGCTGCTGCCATTGTAAGGCTGTAGCAATATGGTGTCTTCTAAAAAGCAGGCACTGGAGCTCCTGAGGTAGCAGCCGCAGACAGCAAGCAGTGCAGGCTATGTACATGAATGCTCTCATGCAAGCTGTGCTGGCTCAGACCAATTAGTGCCAGCTAAGCTGTGCTGGCTGCACATTCCCCGATTTCCTGTGGTTGTTTTCTAGCTGGGCGTGGGGAGAGCAGAACTATTTATGGAAGAGCTCTGGATATTAAAGCAGTGTTGCGCAAATCCAAATAACAGTGGGGCTTGGCATCTCGGCTGGAAGCAGTGTGGACTCTGGGAAAAAGCCAAAAAATTCACACAAGCATCCAATGACTTAGGAGGAAAAGAAAAAAAAAAAAAAGCAGAATGCCGTCAAGTAAATGATTCATCATTTAGCACTACCTGGAAGTAACTGCTGTTTGTCTCACCACTATTGCCCCTGCACATACCACACGTTGTGTGCATTTATGCAGAAATCACTGCTCTTCCCACAATCAGATACACAGTGCGTCTGTCTGTAATAGTGCTTGATGACACGAGCAGTTTTGTCACTCTAGAACAAATCAGCTGTAATGCCTCACAGAGGGCAGTAGGAAAAAGGAAGTGCAAAGCACGTACATAAACATGTGGTGTGATATGTATAAACCTACCAACAAACACAGAGCTATCCGAATAGACAGCATTACATTACTACATAAACTATTTGATCTTGTTAAGAAAAGCTTAGGCATAATTCTCTCAAATGTAGCCTAGCAGGTAAACAACATGCAGATTTGCCCCCTGCAGGTATTTTGATTAATTAGCAATCTGCATACGCTGATGTGTGAAGAAAACAGGCCTAAAGAAAATAACTGGCATATTTGGATATATTTTACTTGTGAGTCCAGGAGCACGGCCAAACTGTACTAAATCAATAGCCTTAATACATGCCACTAAGGCACGCTTAATTTTTATCATTTGCATAAAGCTAACAATGTGTGTGTTCGGGTTGTTTTGGTCTTGGTTTTGTTTTTTTTTTTTTTCCCCCTTTGAGCAGAGAAAACCAAGTAAGCTTCACATAGAGAGGGGAAAAAACCTGCCCAGCAGACAAAGCATACAAACAAATGTTTTTATCTGGATTCAATCCCATCAATCCCTGTGACTGGACAGAGTGCTGGATAATCTCATCTTCCTTTCCCATGAAAAGCTGGACCAGGTGACCTTTTGAGTTCCTTTCCAACCTGGGCTGTTCTACAGTTCTAAAAACCTGGGTGGTGAACACTGTAAAGAGTGTTGTGCATTGTATTTGTAATAAGGTTTGTACTTCCTTTTCATTTCAGTAAATCACCTCTTTGAAACATTATAACAAAAGGAAACACTAGATGACAGTTCGCCAAGCACTAATAACTCGTACAGTTTGACACTAAATCTGATTACAAATGTGTTTATTGTGAGAGTTTTATGTCGAAAAATGCTAATTCACCATTCAATATCTTTAAAGCTCCTTCCAGGCTGGGAGGACTTAGATATTTCTTTAAGGACTAGTAACAAATTTCTTGCCAGGATCTAAATAGTCAGCATATATTACAGAGAGACTGGTCAGTGGTCAGAAACAGGCAGACTTCTACATTTACTGAAGAACAAACTGTACCAGCTGATAAACTGCAGTTAAATTGCCAGCACAGTATTTTAAAGCTGAAAGACATAAAGCAATAACTTTCAAAATAGGGGCTATTTTTAATTACATTAAGAAGTGTGAAGAGAGGAACCTATCTACATTTTAACAATTTCAAAGGAAGCAACCAGAAAACACCATCTCACCACCACCACTGATACTAATTACAGTGAAGTGTCTTTCCATGAGGTGTGTGCAATTTCCGGACTTATTAAGGCTCTTAAATGACATCTGGAGCAGATATATCAAGGCACTTCCCAGATGGGTAAACATTTTCATTACACATATATTAGAAAGATCATATCTATGTTTTCTTCCTTCTAAAGTCACTCCAGTTCTTGGAAATACTTAAAAGCTGTTTAAAAACAGGCCTGTGCTGTGCCCGCAGCCAGTTACTCTCCCTTCCTTGCTCACTGATCCAGTCCCTAATACAATGAATAAATCATCAGGCGTTCTGAAAAACAATGGTGATAGAAACACAGGAGACTCCAGAAAGCAGATGTTTAACCTTCTTTGCATTAATGCTTCAAACCCATGGAGTGGTAGATAACTCAGTATTCCCACTGCTTATTTTCCTATTGTTTTCCTGATGCTACTAATCACCAACCTCCTGGACAAAAATCCAGTACGGGGAACTACTGCGCTTTAGGTATAAATGCCCCTTGATTTTTTACAAACCAAAGGGACAGCAAGATGATGATCTCAGTAGCAGTTGGCAGTCACAGTGCACTGTAGATATTATATAAATAGCCACAACCTCCCCCCAAAAAAACTAAAAAAAACCCCACCCAACTTCAAACTAGGCACTTGAGTTCTGCTTTTTAGAAGCTGCTTCTGCACCCATGCTTTGCAGGTATCACGAACTACAGATCTAAGTAACCTGGGGATATTCTCCCTGCTCCAAAGGAAATTCAGCATAAGGAGTAGCTTGAGCAGCTAGGAATAAATGGCAACAGAAGGATCTTTGAATTTTGATCATGGAGTTGTATTCTGTTCAATTACATGTGGATTCAAACCAATTTTATTTAAAAGGCTTGCTTTCCCTATGTCTGATCATCCATTACAACCACAAGCAGGAAGCCTCCTGAAGCACCTTTTGTAATACAATCTGACGCAAGAAGGTAGGTAGCCAGTCTGCTCCCTTCCTCCTGAGTCATGCCAATCCCCCTCTACACTTGTTGCTTAAACACCCTTCCCTTATCAAAACCTGAGCACTAGAAAACTGTGTTTTTCAAAGCACAGTCTGTGTCCTGGAGCTTAGCTACTTCCAAGGTCAGATTATGAAGGCTACAGAAGCACTGAAAAGTAACTCAGGACATGTGTTTAGAGTTTTTTTTACTGCCTTACGGAGGCCCAAGACTGCACAACCAGTAACTATGACAAATTCTGAATATCTTTCCTAGTATCTTCAGACTAGAGACAGGGTGAGAAAGAAAGTCCCTGTCATTCCTCATCCTGAATGAGTTGTTTGTTACTAAAGGTATATCTTTAAGCTGCCCTAAGCAAAAGGCTGATATGGGTCAAGGAATGTAAAATTACCCTGCAGGAATGTAACATTTTCTTGACCTTGTAATTCATATATAATACAATCTCTGGTTAAGGCTACATCTTCTCCTGCAATTTAAATTTTAAATTTTAAAACTCTTGCTAAGAAGTTTACTTTAAGACGATGATTTCATATTCAAATACACTTCTCCCAGACGAATTTAAAAGCTTAATTGTTGTGTAGCATGGCAGTGACAGCACCTTCTCCACACACAAGCCAGTATGTGAGGGACAAGGTGTTGCAAAATCCATGCTCTGAAAAACACAACAGTTTACAAGCAAGTGCCGGATCACTGGGGATTACTGACCCTGTGGGAGCAAAGTAGGAGATTCATCTAAGCCCAGTCAGAGCAGTGATCAAAGGCAGCACTGAACACCCCTTGCAGAGGTTACATGTTTCAGTATCCCATGAACTTCTGCAGCTACAACACAGCTGGTCAGAGCCCAGCTAGTAGCAAGTAATCTTTTACCTTTCTTGCTAAATGGAAATAATACCTATCAGAAATGAAGCCTTTCAAGGCAAAAACTGCATAGTGGCTTTTATTTGTAAAAACAAAACAAAACAAAGAAACAAACCACAAGAGGAGGCTAGTTTAAGAATACTGTCAGCCCTCAGTTAACTCTAGATGGCCAGAGAAAACAGGCATTGTCCACGGCTGTTTTACCGTGCTCCTCTAAAACAGGTGCACAACTGAGGCAGAGGTGCTTCAGGTAACTCTCCCCAGTGTTATAAATACTTGGCTGCGTAGAAATGTTTCAAGCAAACCTGCATGAACCACTGACTGCAAAGGTGTTGGCCTAAACCAACCTAAATCTTTGCTTTGTTGAACAGTTGGATGAAAAACACCATGAAGTGAAGGCAGGAGGTGGCTGTTGAGCAGAAACTGAAAGCTGGGGAAAAACCTGTCACCTGCAATGTCACGTCTCCCCTCCTGACATCCATCCCAACCACCAACCTTAGGAGAGAAGCAGAAGATTATCCAGTTTTCTAAGACAGATGAATCACAGACACCTATGTTCAAAGGTAATAGGCTGCATGGGGAAATCATAAACAAAAGGCCAAAGAATTCTAGAGAAATCAAGAGATACAAGCTAATCTTACTAGCCTGGGCAATAAACAGTCACACACCCTGTTTGCAATGATTAGTAAGGTAACTTTGTGTTACTTAAACCAAAGCGCTAACTTCAGTGATACTTCCCTTTTTGGCAAGGAGGGTTTGAAGGGAGCAAAGCAGATGCTTTCGGACTCCTCAGTGACTGAGATGCTCCCTGAATTATGTAAATAAAAAGCAGAAGGAAGGAAAAGAAAAAGCAAATGCTAACACCATTTCTCTAGGAGAAACAAAGTTGTACAGAACTATATGCCTCACTACTTGTTTCTACTCAATAAAAAGCCCATTTAGAGACCACAAAACTGAAACATAAAACCCAAAAAATACCAACCTGAGAGTGCCTGAAAAAAACCTCATCGTTTTCACTTTCTTTGCTAAAAAACAAAACAAAACAAAACAAAAACAAACCAACATATTACAAATACAAAACCAGACTTGCCTTGTAACAAAAACAAGCAGGACTTCTACACACACAGGTTTTTAGATTCTTGCTACTGATGCACACTTTCAGTAAATGAAGGGACACTCTGGGATACAGCACTTCAGGCTGATAAACTATGAATTTTTGCTTCCTCTCAGGAGCTATTTATGAAAAATATGCCATTTAATTCCAGTGCTCTTAATTCAAACCAATTCAAACCAATACAGGTCTCCCAACAAACATAACTGCAGAGGTAATTGTCACCTCAGGCAAGCAGAGTGGGGCTGTTACAGCACTTTCAGAAGAGGGAAGCACAAAGGGCTGGATTCCCAACCAAGAAGCTGGGTGAGACAGGCCCTGCAGTCGCCTGCGTGGAGCGTGCTGGTTCAAGTGGTTCACAGCTGACCGCTTTTCAGGTCTGCACCATCAGCATCTTCAGTGCTGTTTGTACTAGGCTGGGAGAAGAATCTTGGTGGCGTATGCTACTGGGCAGAGCCAACACAACATACATAGTGCCTCCATACCATCCTACTAACACAGTGGGTAATGCTGTTCTGCAACATAACTGACATGCCCTGTGGTGGAAGATCTCTTAGGCTGTACTAAAAACACAGGGAAAATAAAACATATATATATATTAAAAAAAAAAAATCACCTTTCTTCAGATAAAATTTCCATGTCATCAGGTCCTGTTCTGTCTAGAGGCCTGGATGAGCTAAAGCTTTCCATACTCTGTAATACAGTAAATGTTAAAGCAGTAAGATACATAAGAGAAACAGATTCAAGCTGCAGGCCGGTAAACAGATCAAATATAGAAGCATCCACCAGGACTTCTAGAAACAAGGCAACAAGCAGACTCCTGCCTGCTGCACATTTATAACAAAACAAATCCCACGTTTTATTGCCCACAACCTGCCAAAAAAACAACAGCTGCTCACTGCTTTATCTTTCATCAGACAACCTCAAAATGTCTAACAGGATTATGCTGCATAGTACCCTGCCAGTCTCCATATTTGCAGACTGACAGGCTGAGCTTGAGAGTGATTCTGTGGTATGTACAAGTCCTGAAAGAGCAGGTACTAACACCTGCAGCATCTTTCCAGCATAACTCTCTATGCTTATCTTAGAAAAAACTTCTCAGCCAAACCCTTCCCTAGTTTCCTCTTAAATGGGCAGAACAACGCAAGAGACAGGCATATGCACAGAGCTAATAATAACTTGTGCTAAAATATGAATGCAGGGCAAGAAATTCAACTGGTTATGACAACTTGTTCTGAAATTTGTCTTGGCTACCATTAGGAACTTTAACATTGTCCTGTAACAGCTTGGAGAGCACTGTGAAGACAAGTCATGTTGCCACTTTGGGCACATGTCCAGGAGGTTTTCTACCCTGTTTTTTGAGAAAGACCTTCTTAAACAGGAGCAAGTTATAGAGTAGAATGGAATGTGGTTCTTGCCCCAGCCCCGGGAACTGTGTGCACAGACTTCCTGGGACAGTCACAACCCCCTTTCACTTGCTACACCTCCAACCCCATAAGGTGACACAGCCGAGTCACTGCAGCATTGCTTAATGTGATTCTTCAAGTCCTGCTGGTACCTGGTGACCATGTTTCTGTAATGCATTTACAAGCTTTTAATGCTTTGTGGTTGGTTTATGGAACTGACAGTTCTTCCACTTCTGACTTAGGCTTTTGAGTCAGATGCAATTAGACAGCTAAGAGAAAAGCTTCCATACACTGTCCTACACACTCTTTCAGGCTTTGAAAAGTGGGAAGGCTTAGAAAAAGATGCCTAAGAAGATACATCACAAACATGTTTTACAGGATGAAGGTCTATTAGCAAATGTTAAGGTGCAGGTTATATCCTTTGATACTCCAAGTAGGTAGTCTAAATTGTGTCATTACTTGATGTGTAAAGATGTAGCCAAAAGAAAGCTAAGCCATCACATATCCTGCTGGCAGCTTCTGAAATACAAGTATGAAATAAGCACACTCATGAAAACATAAAAAGCAGCGTTTGCTCTTCAAAATGAATAGCATCATGCTCTCTGCAAGCTGTTTCATAACAATACTAGTTGATAATCTCACTATGATACTTTTTGTAGCAGAATAAGCAAGAAGGACACTGATGGTCATGTTGGTCAAAGTGCTTTTTGTGTTAGGTTAGTATATTTTATGCTCCTTTCAGCCTCTGTCCTTCAATAGGGGGCAAAGTCCACCAGGTAGGTTTGAGGACATTTCTTCTGGGCATGTTTTAGGACTTTATGATTGTTTTTCAGGTCCACAGCAAAAGTAGACACTTCTGTCAGTCCTTCCCAAATCTCAAGCCAAATTTTCATACATTTAAACTGCTTCACACTCCACAAGTACAGAGAAGAGGTGCAGAAAAGAGTGTAAGCACTTGGCCTTTACCTGTCTTAAAGTCCAATGCTGCAAGCAAAGACACAGAGTGTGTCTGTCTCACTGTGCTTTCATGAAGTATCACATGAGAAGGTTACTGATACTGAGCACTAAATCTAAGCACAGCCTACAATTTTTAGCACTTTGCATTCTTTTTATCACAAAGGAAGCCAAAGCAGCTTCTCTCTAGAATCTCTGCAGAGGGTAGGGACACTAGATCAATGTAATTTTGTGAACTAAATGAGTCCCAACACAATATTATATTAAGAACTTACAGCAATCTCTAACACTTACTCAAGTACAACTGAAGAAAATGCCCTATAGCTTGGAAGGACAGCCTTTTCCCACAGCTTTCACTGTTACTAGCTGTGTGCCATTCACAGGGATGCATAGCACTTCTGCCACTGTAAGTAGACCCTGCATTGAAGCATGGTACAGTTTCTCAACTGCTGACACTATAATCTATGTCTGGTTTGGTTGAGAGGAAAGCTTATTTCAGTTTTATTCTACAGCGTGTAAAAGTTGGCAAACTATCTTCTACTGTGAAGGTAGTACAAGAATATGCTGGGCAAATTCCACAGTATTCCAGACTTCTAGGATGTCACATCAGTGCCATTTACCTCCTTCACCAAAGTTAGCTAGAGGGATCACCTTTTGGATCAACACACTCTATAAAGTGTTTTGCAAATTGCAATAAAACACAGACTTTAGGGAAAAGGCATAAAACACCTTTGTCATCTCATTATCAAGTAGTCACTTGCCATCTACATTTTCAGAACTTGGCAGAAATACAAAAATAAACTTGACCTAAACATATGAAACTGTGTCTGAAGTTTCAACCCCCTTGCAAGACTTTTGAAAGACAAGAAAGAAGACTTAACTTCCTTTTTCTCTTTCCAAACATGCTTCGCTGAATTCAGACCAAAAACGCAAAAAGTTGTGGAAAGAGAAAGTAACTAGAGTAAAAGGATCACAGCAGGAATACAGATTCTCAGCTGCCTCGTCACAAAGGTTGTAAGTGTGGGATCCAGTGTTCCCCATAGTCCAAAACAGCCACTTTTGCTTTTACTGCAGGCAAAAATGGCTACTCAAGGGAACCAGATGTGCAGAGAAATTAAAAAGACCCTTTCCCATTCTAGTCCTAGGTGTCAAATAGTGTAGCATGTTGGCTTACCACAGGACTGTCCTGGTTGTCATTAAGCTCCGAGAGCTTGGTGCTGGATTTCTGCCGTTTTGGTTTGTTCCTTTCATTAAGATATCCAGAGCTGTTGTCTTGTAATTTTTCTACTTCTTGAGCAGCTAGAATACAGTCTTCAAGACTGCTGAATCCAGACGGAATGTTTTCTTTGTTGATGACTTCCCTAAAAAGAAAAGGGCTATTACAACAAGAGCTTGTTTAAAATGCTCTCCCGCTACATTTATGGTAGCAATAGAGAAATACATTATGCTGACTGGTGCAGTTCCAGCAACATTACCTACGCCCTATGAAACCAGTATCTCTGGTTCTTCCTACTGCAGCAAACAACACATATGGTGGAATGCTAAATCCCACTGAGGAGTGAAAGCCACGTGTATATACATCAGGTGACAAACTATGAGGATCGATGTTTGGGACTTGATTCACTTCCCACTAAAGTCAACACAGAGAATCTCATTGAGCTGGACTAGCTACTGGCTGTCTGTGGTATTTTTATAGAGAATACAGAGTATATTTTCCTTTGAGACATGTGCTTTCAATTTAGAAAAGTGATTCACAGCTGTGGTCCAAGGATCTCCTTTGGTGCATGACACCACATAATCGACCTCCTTACTCATATTGTTAAATGTAAGAGCAGGATAGTGGTGCTTTAGCTAAATGCTCAATTCCTATTTAGGAATTACACAGAACAGAAAAGGAAATGCATCTCTACAACGGCAACACAACTGCTAGGACAAAAGACTGTGCTGCTATGTTGGAAGTGGGACAGCTAGCCTTAAGTCACCACATGATGCACTAGCTGGGATTCTCTGGACTAGCAGGGTTTCTGCATGTTTTCCAGAAGCCTGTGTGTGCTTATTTTGCTCTGCACAATTAACCTGCTGGGTCCTTCAGCATACAGTTGTCTCTTCACAGCCTGTTCTTTGTGCAATAATGAACACACATACATAACACACTAGGGCAACAGGGGAAACACAGCGCATCTCATTCTTTATCATCCTACCTTGCCGGAGGCTAAAGGCAGGCTGCTTATACTTGACACTGAAACTGGGACATTNAGTAGTCTTCTCTCTACTTTGTGCAATAATGAACACACATACATAACACACTAGGGCAACAGGGGAAACACAGCGCATCTCATTCTTTATCATCCTACCTTGCCGGAGGCTAAAGGCAGGCTGCTTATACTTGACACTGAAACTGGGACATTTGCTAACTGTTGTATGTGTGGCTGCCTTGTATAGTGCTGTGCAACTCCAGAACCTGTTTTCACAAACATCAGGAGAATTTATCTAGATTTGTACTGGTGGGACAAGAAACCAGTTACTCTGTAGCATCTGGACAGCGCCAGCATGGAAAAGAAAACCAGAAAGTTTCTAGATCATGAACCTCTTAGGTTTTGTTGGTGGAAGGGAAATACAAAAAAGTATTATAAATCTATGATTAAACTTCTAAGATAATATATTTGCCTTTGTGGAAGCTTTTATAACCTCCTGAGCAGATCAATTACATATACACAGCCTGCAAAGCCTGGGAGTTCACCTACGCGTTTTTGTGATAAACACTCTTCCGGTCTGAAGTCCCATCTTGTGACATTACAAATCCTCTTGTGATCCATCACAAGGCAAGGAGATGAAATCACTGACAATCAAAACAACAGTGACAACTGAAAGACATTTTGAAAGGAATTTCCAGTTTTGATAATTTATGGAAAGGAGTTCCAGCAATCTGACCTAAGGGAACCAGGGAAAACAATTTGAATCCTCGCCAGCATTCAAAACTTCCGATGTGCTTTAAATCCTTGGCTCCAGCTGAACCTAAACAATTGTGTCAACCACGTGCAAAGGTGGCCCTATAATGCAGTGTTGAAAAGAAGCCCTGCAGTACTATATGCTTCCAAACACGTACACTAGCCAGTCTCTGACCTACTTACCTGAGAAGCCTGTCAGCAGGGCTACTAAACAAGAAAAACGACTTCAGAGCTACTGCCAGATACTTTGGTGACCTGCAAGTGCCAATTTCCCAGTCCATCTTCACAGCATACTTTCAGTCACTACGTAAATGGATTTTTATAACCATGGGGTTTTTTTACAACAGTGGCATTGATAAATTTTTGTGAAATGACATGGCTGCAATATTAACACAAGGTTATGCACCTGTATAAAAGTGGCTTTATATAGGAAGATGCAGACCCAATAGGACTTGTGGAATTCAGCACCCAGGAGAAAACCCTCAGAGACTAGATGTTATTTTGGAATCTAACTTGAAATCCTAGCAAACCAATACTTCAGCCAAGAATACACATTCTTTATAAGTAGTGGTGAGTAAAACCTAGGCTGTATGCAAGCACTGAATACAGATCATGGCCTTGCAAAGCCTGTAGTTACAGTTCCTCAAAGATAGCTATGCCTTGGGCAAGTGCTTGCTAAGGCTGTGGTGGCGACACATTTGTACCGCACAAAGTGGTACAATGCCACAAGTAGAGGAGTATGAAAGGAAAAATAGGTATTATTTTTACTCTTTGACAGACATTTAATGAAATTAACCACTAAATCATGTTTAAACATTGTGTAACAGGGTGGATAAAAATTCTTAAATTCTGATTACTCAAAAGGAAGATTTTTCTACTTTCAGACCAATGCCCAAGTCTCCTCAATAAACCCAGACATAAGCTGTGCTTCCATATATGAAAAGGAGGCTTGATCTCATTTCTGAAGACATTTGGAAATCAGAAAAGTATCTAAACCCGATGTCTTTATCTAAAGAAAGTTATAGGCAATAGGGACAACTGCTTGTGAGTTTCCACTAAAGCAACAAATATTGTAATTAAACAATTCCAAATACTGTAATTAAGAACTCTACTATACTGTGTAAAACCCCCTAGATTCTTATCATGCTTTGCCCCACTCCATGACCTCTAATAAATTTCACATTTCTCAGCTCTAACTGATGCTCTGCACAGGCATTCAGTCTGCTCTGAACTTTCAACTCAAGTCAAGGGCTAGAGTATTTTGCAACAGAACTAAGCATTGGCTTGATCAGAGGATGTAACTAGGGTACACTTAATCAAATACACTCTCCAAAACAAAGAAATCAGGCTCATACATGTCTCTGTTTCTCCGGGCTTCCTCCTGCTCTTTGTGGTGTCGCCTCCTCTGCCTGGCAGACACATTAGAAGAGGCTGAAGATGTTCCCGATTCAGAGTCCTCTGAACTCTGGCCGCCTGAGCCATGAACATCAAAGAGATGCTGCTCCACGGCTGAGTGGATTGTCTTCTCTAAATACCTGTCAAGCCGAAAAATAAGGTCAATTGAGCTCAAAGACTTTGTGGAGCTCCCTCTCTGCAAGAATAAATAAAGCAAGGGTATCCAAAGGTTATGCTTTATTATGATGGCAAGGCAGTGTGTAATGTCCTAGGGCCATGACATCTGCAAAGAGCTAAGCTTCAGATATCCTGATGTTCAGGTCCCTCAGAACAGCTGAGCCTTCCCAATTCATCTTGCTCTTTTTTATTTCTAGGGATATTTGAACCTTCAGTAAAACAGCTAACTTTACTTACTGCAACAACAGAGACACTGGTGCCTAACTTTCACTCTCCACTTCAATAGTCCTTGCTGTGGCAAAACTGTATTTGATACCCAGCCATGCTGACACCAGTCTCTTGTGCAATCCCAGCTCAGTGAGGCAACATCATCTGCAAGAAGGTGATTCACAGCTGTCTCACAGGGGGATGAAAACACACAAACATCACCTCACTACAAACCCCTCATATGCTTAAATTGATGACCAAGCACAGGTTTCGTTCCGAGTTCTGTTTTTGCACTGTTCTTGTGCTGTGAATGCACTCACAGCCACCCTTGACTTAAGTCTAGTGTGAGATCGCTTTCGGTCCCATTGGCAGTAAGAGGGCTTCCACACATGCCACAGCAAGGGAGCCTGTGCATTTGCATCAGTTAAAGATGTGAGGCTGCTTGAACTTTCAACACAACCAAATCTCCTTACATTTTCTTGTAATATTTACTTTCTTCCTCCCTCAGAGGACATTTTTTTTGGGCAAAATCTATTTTTTTTCCCCACAAAGATCATTTCAAATCACATTTTTGTGCATCCCTGTCCCATCCCTGTTTCTTGCAATGCTTTAAGTATCTGTTGAAGAATGAGTTTTTTCAAACATGCCTGTCCAAAGTCCATATATAGCTCCTAGTGCTTTTTCCATAATTAGAAAAGTTATTTGCAGCATTTGCTGGTTAATTTTCAACTGTGTAGCTATAAGTATGGGAACCTTTACCTGGGCTGACTTCTCCAGAGAATTCTAGAGAATTCAGCAGAAGTTGTTGCCAAGTTGCTACAGTTGTAAGTCTGCTGACACTGTAGTCCCTCAAAAAGTCAGAGAACTTAACAACTGCGAACCCCACGTGGATTAACTAGGCAAGTATGTCTGTGTTTCATGTATTGACAAGAATCAATTCTACAAACCCATCAGCCATTGGCACCTCCAGCTCTGGCAATGAAGCCAACTCATTGACTCTGCTGCTCCCCGTTGCAGTAGCAGCATTGAGCCGAGTCCTCTGCGGGGATGCAGACAAGAGCAAGAGGATGACACAGTGCAAATGGCTTCTCTAAATATGCAAGCTCTGTCTAACAAAAACATCACAGGCACAGCATGAGGAAAGAACCAAGGGCCTAAGAATTTTTCAGAAGCAAGTGATTTATTATCACTGCAGATGCTTTGGTTTGGGAAATACTGTCTTTGTGTAAGAACAACCCTTAAAGAGAAATTGAAGAATAACCACAAATACTTAAAAAAGCTCCAATATACAAAAAATGGTAGCTACAAAATTGTAAAAGAGACACTTACTCTCCTGTAGCAGGAACATTACTACTGACTTGTGATACATGGGCACTGTGTAAAAGAAAAAGAGAGAAAAAAGTTAGATCTAATTATCACCATAACATCTTAAATCCTCTTGTTCCTTGCACCACTAAGATTTAAAGGTCTAAGCTGTCTCAACAATTGCATGCGCAGGCCACAGGCACATGCTGCAAGTTTTCCCCTTAAGGAATTTTCAC
Organism: Agapornis roseicollis; assembly: GCA_002631895.1. Lineage (NCBI taxonomy): Eukaryota > Metazoa > Chordata > Aves > Psittaciformes > Psittacidae > Agapornis > Agapornis roseicollis. Next base: position 126,106 of record NDXB01018185.1, read on the forward strand.
TTCCATGGTGATGTGGCACATTTTGGCAATGCCAATATCCTCAAGAATTTCCCTGTCATTCCCTTGCAGTAGGCTACAGTCTAATGGAAAGTATTTCAAGCTCAACACGCTGTGTGTTTTTTTGGCTTTCTTTTGAGGCTGACTTGAAAAACTTATACACTTGAAAGGGGGATTAATATTTAAGAATGTTTAAATATTGACAAAGGCAAAACACAGGCTTTGCACAGCTCTCCTGCTGCACTCTGATATTCTTACTGTTTGCTTCACATTTTTAAAAATAAAATGCATGCTCTCTTCTTTCATTTTCCCCTCAGTCTGTTTTCAGGCTCAGGAAGAGACAATGTGACTGTAGGTGTCTCTGCCCTTCTGACATCTACTTTGCACACCTGTTGTCCTTCTGCCAAGCTGAGTTCCACCCTGCCTCTTCTCCCCCTATACTGACTGTGCTCTGCAGATAAGGTGACACTTTTTGTCTATTCATCCCTCCTGTGAGATCTTTGTTATGTCAAGTAAGTTATAGGCTTAGGGGTTTCATTTTGATTTATCCCTGTTATCAGTAGAGGAATTAGCAGTACAACTGGTTGATATATCCCAAATGAAATGGCACTGTCTGGCCAGGATACGAGCCAGGCTGGATGCAATATGTGCTTCCTGTCAAAATATCCATTCATTGCTTTCAGTCTTTACTAGCTTCTCCCAAATGATTTCAATGCAGAACCATCAACAACTGACTTCCCTTCACTAACCAAAGGTTCTCCTCTCTGCTTCCTTTGAATATTTTGCACTTCACCATACAGTTCTAGAGCTAGCTAAGAAGCTGCAGCACACTTGGATGATAACCGCTCTGTGGCTTTCCTGGGTTTGAGTGTCACTTGTGGCGGAAGACAGCTGACAGAGGATGAGAAAGGTAAACCAGGGGCCACTACATCCAGTTTAACAAAACAAAGAAACCAGCCTAACTCCTTTAGTGAAGTAGAAACCCCAAACACCAGTTGCAAATCAGACTTGCGATATGCTTAAGCTTCCTTCAGCTGAGCCAGCGTGTTCACCTCAGTGTGGGTAAAGCAAAGTGCCTTAACCACATGCACATCCCTTCTAGTCCCAGCTTCACACGGTACTAATTTCCAGGTCCAGGCACAGATCCCTGGAACAATGTCACAGAATGAAAGCAGTCACAGATGTTCCAGTATATCCCACATTACCTGCACAGCACCCAAGCTGTCATTGCCATTCAGATGATCTCATGAACAGAAGACATACAAACACATATTATTGTACTTATTGTTATAGACATGCGATTTGCATGTAGGAAATAAATACATAAATCTGCAAGATCCCTCTGTTTCCACATATAACACTGACTATTAACTACTGGATAGTGTTGCAGTTTGAGGAGCAAGAGCACTTTTCAAGCACCCTACCTGCTTTCCTATTCACTTACATAAATTATTTGGTCCCTTCACAGCCCAGAACTATTCTTTAAGACCTGGCCTCCCATGGGAGATGGATTAGCAAGTAAGATGCTAGTGTGATAGGCTAAACCACATTATAAGATACAATTTATGTGCTGACTACCGCTGGCTCCTACATGTGTAGGAGTAAGGTAACATTGTATTAACTCTCCACAATATTCAGATGCAATCCATACTGAGCAGGGGTGTCTTTCATATCACACTTTTCTTCTTTGTTTTCACATCTGGAAAATGGTACTGGAGACCCCAAACAGGATTGTTTGGATTCTAGGTTTTTTAAAACATCTGTAGAGTATAGGTATATTTACACATCAGACAAGATAGATCACCTCAGGAAACAGCTCTTCCCTCTATTTCCAGCAGGAAAAAATGTAAACTCCTGTTTCACATAAACTTAATAAAAGGCTAAATACTGTATATGAGTAAAACTTTATGCTGTTAACTCCATCTGTGGTATTCAAGGCACTATCTGCAAACCATCTGCATGACCAAAACCACACTAGCTAAACTAAAGAGTTTACCTGAGAAGCAGTAAAAAGAAGAAACAAAAGATGAAGCTGCAAAATATCTAAGTAAAATGCCAGAATCTTTCATAACACCTCAATACATTCTGTAGTTGTCTAATTCTCAGTTAACTCTGTGCTTTACTAGCACTGATTCAGTTTAAAGTCCATTAACCTTGCTAATTCATAATGATGACTATCTGCGTAACAATTACTTTGTGGAATCTGGAAAACCCCTACTCAGGCAATACAGATTCTGTCAAAGAGCCAGTGATGCTGTGATTATGAAACTACCAACAGATAGCAAGGAGATATGTATACAGATGCATGCCAGCTGAGTGGATGATTACAAAATGAAGCTCTGACATTCTGATTTTATTGTATTTTCCTTCTAAATACTGTGTACTTGTATACTGAATATAACTTTATTCTTAGCCCTTTCATATTCCAATACTCTCCTATTAGCCCTCTCTCAATATCATGGAGATTTAAAATCAGAGTTTTTCCCAGACACACTAGGGGCTTTTTTTAATTCCACAACTGGTAACTTTCCTTGCTACTTCATTTAAATGCATTGCTAAACGCTTTATTTACCCTGCATCAGATTTTTTTTACCTTGAGGAAGTTCACATCCAAAACAAACAGTGGAGGGGAGAGAGCTACACAGCAGCTTCAATTCAAGCCTGCCCAGCTACAGAGCAGGAGGTGCTCACTCACATTAGCAAACTGAGGGAAAGGCATAGCTATGTAAGGATTTCAACTCAAGAGCAACCAGGCAGACAGGATGTATCCTCCAGGATTTTCCAAGCTTCTTGGGTGGCAAAATCACTCTGCTGTCAGATCTATGCTTCATAGAGCAGGTGAGGTGAGGCGTGCCCAGAAGAACCCTCTTGGCATTCCTGCTTGTGCAGGCAGCTGCCTTGGAAGGGCTCCTTCGCTCAGTAAATCATCCGGACAATGGGAACTCATGATCTGTTTTGGTTAATTATTTTCCCCTCACGGCCTGCTCATTTCACTGATATGTATGGTCAATTATCCCCACAGCTACATTATCTTTATTAAATTATGCAGTGCTGCAGAGCATGCTGAGAAATAACAACGTTTGACAGAAACTAAAGGTTCTTCCTGGGTGACAGAAAGCAGCAGGAGAGTTTCCCAGTGCTGGGGACTTTTACTTTCAGAGAGGCAGCCACAAAACCTGCATCAAGGCACATACCTGTTTCAAGTGCTATAAACTTTTGAACTGGCTTCTTAAGACCTTCACATTGTGAAGTCTGACCTCTAGCACTTCCCAGTGTTGTCTAACTTGTTTACTCAAGTCTTTTGCTCACTTTCAGAGGTGCCCCATCAGCTCTGGATAATGTCTTGCTTCACACGTAAGGTAAACTCTTATTGCACAGCCTCTTCTCCCATTCTGTTTCAATCTCAGGTAAGGGAGGGTGGTATTTTCCATCACTTTTAAGCACATTAAATCTCCTCTGCCTCCTCTAACTTTAAAAAATAGCCACCAGAGTAAGAACTATCTCATGCAATATCTGCACTCTGTTTGATCTGCACTGGGCATCTTGTGTCAGCAGGCAAATTACTGAGCTGCATATCAAACTCCCTCTCCTGTTGTATTTTTCACTTAAGGCACTAATGAGCAAAATGTACCAGCATCCATCTATTACAAACACAAAGTAAAAGCATCAACCAGAGTAAACTGACTCACTGGCATAAAATTTTCCCAGATTAGGTTTCCATTTATGAAGTCAATGAATTAATTCCTGACCATATTTAATGGCCTAAATAATAAGACATAGTTGCAAAATGGAACTAAGGTCCCTCATTGCTAAGATTTATTTACTATCCATCTGCTTTATTGAGGAAGCAAACCAACATTTTTCCTGTTCTTTTTTTTTATTTTGTTGCTTGTTTGTTTTTTTTTTTTTTTTTGTTTTTTTTTTTTTTTTTGTTTTTTTTTTTTTTTTTGTTTTTTTTTTTTTTTTTGTTTTTTTTTTTTTTTTTGTTTTTTTTTTTTTTTTTTTTTAAGCCAAACATAACAGTAAGAAAGCCTCAATAGATGCAGAAACTTTAAACCATTTTGCCATTCCAGTAAAGTAGAGGATGTTTAAATGGCTTTGACATTTCACATGGGAAATTTCTGAAGTCCTCCCAAACATATTATTCAAACCCATGACCTAGGGAATTCCTTTTCCATAGGTATTTATATAGTCTAAACATTGTTCACTGTCCATAACTTGCCCACTGTGACATGCAATACTGCAGACTCACATGGAATCTATTTTAAGACAACTACTTCATTTGACACACATTCCCCAAAGAGAAGGACTGTGTCTGTATATAATACATGAAAATAATGAATTTAAAAATACAGAGATGTGCTTTTATTTTCTGAGATGTTCCATCACACAGAGGACACGCTTTCAATGTTTTCTCAGCACCTTTATGCTTTCACAATCTCAGATCCAACTATCCTTGCTTTAAATTATATTTGACACTAACCTTTTCCTATGCAGAAAATTAACACCTCTAAAAGCATGCCTTGTTTTCTCCAGGGCTCCTGTTTTTGACTTGCATTGACATCTCCCTTTGTGATGGGTCCACACTGACACCTACTGCTTGGAGCAGACACAATCCTGAAGGGGATTCATACACACCACCTGATTTAGCCTGGTGAATTTGGATGGCAGTGTCTGTGGAGGTTCCTCTACAGAGGAGAGAAATATGCCTCAGGGGATCTCAGACCCACACAGTAGCTGGGCACTGCAAGCAGGGGCATGCAGCAGCCTGGTGTTTATTTTCAGCCAGTGCTGAAGTGATGCAAGACATTAACATGCATCACACAACATAATCATAATATGTGAAAGGATGCAGCACCCCTTGTGGGCCTTAGGACTTCTTACGGCATGTGCAACCAAGGAGGAAGTGTTTGGGAAGGTGGCAGGTGTGAAATTTGAACAATACTTTTCAGTTTCTTCAGAAAAGTGACCTAAGAACAAAACAGGTTAACCATCTTACACAATATTCTGCAGGCTAAGAATATCTGACTTGTATTATATAAAGAGAGTTGTCTCAAATAACAATTATTCAAAGGAGAACCAGTTGGCTATACTGGATACTGCCAACAAGATATTAGTACTTAAAGGAAAAGAAGTACTAAAACAAGCAAAACTGTAAAATGCTTTGCTGTGCACTCATGGGTATCTGAGACAATTTTTGGCATTGCTTGTGATGCCAGCTCTCATCCCAGTTTCAGTTTAATCCTCTGCATGTTAACAAGGAAATTTCACACTACAAAGCTTTTAACTTTTTATCTCTGTAATATCACTCTGGTTTATGTCAGGGTGTTCTCATCAAGAAACTCCTGAAACCATCTACGTGACTAATGTGTCAAATCTGAGGCATATACGCCATCATAAAGCATGTCTGTAGATTCCCTGTCTTCTAAGAACTCATTGCACACGTTGAGAAGTGTACTTACAGAGAAGTGCTGTTGCCAGATGCTGCTTCATTACCTGAAACTGCGCACTGTTTCTCAGTACTGATTACTCAGTACAGCCGGCATCACAGTTTTATTATGGAATTATACAATGAGCAGCATTACACATTTTTTTAGCAATCTTAACTCCCTTTACCACCAAGTTTCGTTACAAAGGTTTTGGAATGTAAATGTCCTTCAGGCATGACTCCCTGGAACAATTAATCACCCAGCAAGGTTTTCCTCTTCTTTGAACAGTGCAGAAACCTCCATGCCTGGTATGGAGCACAGCTGAGTCAACAAACTGTCTTAACCAAGGAGTACAGAGAGGACAGGATAATCCTGGTCAGCAGTAAGTGAATGGATTTAAACCCCACATCTCACCAACTGGTCAAGCTCACCTCAACCTTGCAATGCCTAACAGAAGAAGGTTCCAGTTACAAAATTTCTAGTTTCTGTCCAAGTTTTTTCATAGCCTGTTTGCACACATTTTTTCTTGCATCAGTATTGTGACTTCACATAAACAATTCCTCTCTGCCTAAAACCCCAGTGGAATATGTGTACTCTGGTTCATCTCTTACATTTAATAAAGTTTCCCTGCTCTTTCCTCTACTTTGTAACACGGTCTGCCCACACTTCTCTAATCACCTTCACAAATCTAATGCCACTGAGACATGAGTTAGTGAAGTGTATGAGGCCTCATCTGACTCTTGTACAAGGGCATGCATACTTCCTCTATACTGAAAATACTTCACTTTATAAATCCACTGTCATGTGATTACTTCAACTTGAATATTTTTATCCCATGATTCCCCTGTCCATCCCTCCAGGAACAAGTATGCCCAGGTCCTTTCTTTCCCTGGCATTTCTAAATGTGAGGAACTACCCTTTCATGTAATGGATTGTCATTATTAGTTCTGAGATATATGACTTTATCACCCACGTTATCACTTTTCATCCTATAACTTATATTTCATGCTTATCTTTACATATCTCTACATCAATCTCAGTCATCCTGTATCATATCTCACTATCATGTATTTTCTCCCACTGGACATTCCAAACCCAACCACTCCAAAATTTCTGTTAAAAGCCCAGATCCTGAGCATGACACTATTTTATTATGCCAGTGGCCATTAAATAAAAAAAGCCCATGACACTTAAGGAGCCCTATCAGAAACCTCCTCCCTCTCCTACCAGCAATACCTATAGGTCTTATCCCCTCCCTACCCATCTTTAAGCTCTAGTACTAATGCTCATTTTCTCCATACAACTGGCATGATACAAAGCATTTTGCTGACATCAGATAGATCAGGTATACTGCTTCTCTTTGTCCCTGGAAAGTCTTACAAAAAATAATTTGGTTTTATTGGTATCACCTCTCTTGAAAAACCTGTCACATTTTGCCTCATTTACCACTTACTCTCATACTATTAATGACTGCTTATTCCCTTACAGAGCAGCAGAGGTGATTAATTCTATGCTTGGTCATGACTTCCCAATGTCCAAAGGAAAAAAACCAAACAAATCCACAACCATATACCAGTGCCCTTTTAAGAAACAGTGTGTTGGTGGCATTCTGACAGTTCTGACTTAAGTTAAGGCCTCAAGCATTTGCCTTATTTTTAAGAATAACATCAAGGGAAACATCTCCATGGCTAGCAGACATGTTACAGCACTGAAGAATTAAGTTTCTGGTTTGGACCTACTAAAACTCGTTTACGAAGGGACACAATGCTCCTTCAGTCTGGCAAAAGCCAAGTATTATGCAATGTTTGGAAGCTAAAGAGCTCTTGTTCCCATTTAATTAACTTGTTGCATAATTATCTGTTTGAACTACTGTATAATGCAGTAGCATCTGCTCTGTACATACACATACATGATTCACTTAAAGGATTACTTGAACAGCATTTCAAACTATGTAAGCGTAGCTGGTAGCAATACAAATAGATTTGACCATCAGACAGCTAGAGCAGACAATCTCTCCTTCCTTTCATGGTGTGAAATGCAGTTCCTATATATGTCATGCACAGCTCTGGGGCAACAATTAGAACATTCAAATCTGGGACAGAAAAAATCTGTCCACCCACTCAAGTTCTCAGTTGTTGAAGCACCATGAATTGCCCAGCCAGCACCAACTCTCTTGCCAAATTGACTGCACTTGGCAACTGACCTCAGGAGTACACATTTCTGATGTGTGATAAATAGCAGAAAGACTTAAAAGCTGTTAGCTTTATTTACAAATGATTGTGTCTCAGCAGTGTTATGTACAAGACACAAGCTTGGCATGAAACCTTATGCTGCAAGGTGTGCTGCTTCCTCTCTGCTCCTGCACTTCTTCACTATCCAACTATGTATTTATTCCTGACTCTTCCTCTCCTATCTGCAGGAGACATTCCCAGGGAATTGCATCCCTTCTTTCCAATTGACACACTAATTCTTTGCTCCCCATCCTAATATGCCCACATCCCTATTTAAAATTTACAAACCTGCTCCTTCTCTCACAGAAATGTCCTGGTTTGATACCAGGTTCCTCAGGTCCACTCCCTGCTCACTATCTCCTTAGCAAGCCTGACAAGGTCAGCTGAAGACAATCTCTTTCCTGGATCATTTTCCTGACCCAGAAAAGGGTTTGGGACAGTTTTAAGCAGTATGACAGATGGAAACATAATGAAAGCCTACAATCATCTGAAGGTCACATTTCGCCAGAAAGAAAGAGAGGAACTATTTTTTAGTGGCAAGACAGGATTGATGATTAAAACTAAAGAAAACTTGTGACAGGGGAATTTATGCACCTACAAAATAATCTCACAAAAGGCAGAACATCCCTTGACAGTTTCAAGCTTTTGAACCACAGACTAGGCAATATCTGCACAAATACACTGCAGGGAATGATGATACATCAACAGGAAGGTAGACAAGGCCACACAACCAGGTTAATTCACTGGCTCACATTTCTGCACTGTTTTACTGGAAGCCTCAATACTAAGAGTATGCATAAAACATGCTTTCTGTACTTCATGCTAGAAAAATTATCTAAGAAAAAAAAAACAAGCTACAAAGATAAACAGGAAAATATGCAAGAGAATTAAGACATTTCATAGATCACTGTAAGAATTCCAAATATCACTGCTCTCACAAAAAGCACCACGGGGATTTCTTTTTATTTGCTTAAAACTTTGCAGAAATCAAAGAACTCAATTATAGTATCTATCCCTTCCTCCTCTGCAGCCCTTCACTATTAATTGGCCTGGCTCCTGTTCTTCTACTGAATATAAATGAAAGCACTGGAATTGAGCCTGCTACTGAAGCAAGTGAAGAAAACTTTCACTGATGTCAACAGAATTAGGCCACTTTTACAAGCAGTGACTTTGCCCTCCAGTTGGCAAAACAAGAAACGCCATTTGTTCAAATGCAGTGCGAGTGCCATTCCCTCCAGAAAAGGCGTGCTGGGGAACCAAACACTTCCATGGAATCATAGCATGGCTTGGGTTGGAAAGGACCTTAAGATCATCTATTTCCAACCCCCCTGCCTTTCTGGGCTGTAGCAAAGGAACAGTTGCTGTATGGGCTGCTGACTCACCATCTGGTTCCTGGTTTCTTTCTCAGCAGCACATGCTGCCAGTTTCTCAAAGCTTGTGGCAAAAATCTCTCCTGTGCCCACAGATTATAAGCTACTCATGATGGGCATGTAAACTATGTAATAAACTGAAGGAAAGAGGAAATGGACGTCTATCTTCTAATTAATAATTTACAAGACTGGCGTTAAACCCTGAGCCTCATCTCTAAATACAAAAAATTGCAACAGAGTTTGTATCTCTGAAGACTCATTCATCCCACTGGCTGAGCAATAATTACAAACTTCACATGGCTCTTTTGTTTGGTTACAGTCTGTTGAGCATTTCCGGCCTCACTCCCCACATTTAATTCCAGTAACGAGTCAATCCCACCCAGAAAAATAAATTAAAATAGCTGAGTAAATACCTCACGTAGAAGGGTGACATAGGCCTCTCATCTTCCTGGGAGCTGAAACCAAAACACATTGTTTAAAGTTAGTATGAAGCTCTGACTTGCATTTGCATTTCAAGATACTCTTAAAAAGCAGATATAACAAAAGCAAAGCAGTACACCTGTTACAGAGGCAACACTTATATCTACTTTATCCTCCAATTGTAGTCATGGAAGAAAGCTTTAAGTTACATTCCTTAAGCTCTGAGAATCCAACTCATTTATCAGTACCCACAAACATGATGTAACAGATCTCCTGTCAGGTGGCCAGGAGTTACTCTGGCTCTGCAGCAGTATAAGGACTATCCCCATAGCAACAATAAAGCATTTTGCCAGCAGAACCACCAGAGCCTTTTGTTGTCTGCTGTTCCAGAATTAAACAACCAGCCTATTAAAGCAAAATTTGAGAAAAAACCCCACAAGTGACATCTTGAGAGACCAAAGTAATGGCCATGGGTATGTGCACGATGCTATAAATTCCCCAGTTTTACTGTTCCTGTGGAAAGCCAATTTGACATTGCTGAAATCTCCCTACACTTGAGATCAGGGCTGCCATCGGCTGGCATGCAGCTCCCCAGATAAAATGGTGTTTCAGTGGTCAACTTACTTGGCCCACACATAACTACCTGGTGTGTGGCCAAACCGTTCCTTGATCCAGCTCATCACACCTGTGCTGCTTGAGGGTAAGAATGAGCTGCTGAGGTATGGAAGCTTAAAGGTGTGGTGGACTGATGGTTTAAGTCAAGTTAAGACTGTGCCTCTACATAGGGTTCAAATGAATTTCACCTCATCATTCCAACCAGATAAATGGTCAGCCTTGCAGGGCATTGTAGCTCTCCAGAGCAGGACACTCTTTCTTCCAGGCATGCATGAAATGCTACTAAGGTTGATTCATCCCCAAAGGACTTTTAAATGGGTCTGCTGAAGAGCACAGCAGAAAGGCAGAAAAGACAGGAAGCTACATAAATTACTCTAACTAAAGCAGAAAGGATAATATCCCACAGGCACTGGAAATCAAGTATTTCCCTGCTGCTTTCCCACTGTTCCAGCAGCATGGGACCATACCAGAGCTCAGCAATTTGCCACAGGTACTCAACCACAGGTCCCGGGGCACTGCTATGCTGTGAAGGCATCCATTGCTTTTAAGCTTGTTCCGAGCATGACAGAATATGGAAGAATGTGCTAGGTGAGGTGAGCTCAGCTTCAAACTGAAATCACTTGGGAGCTTCAATCACCCTGACCACTTCAACAGCAATCTGAAGTAGATCAAGCTTGAAAAGACAGCCTGAGTCCATTAGTCTCTAGAATTCTGAAGAATTTTTATTTACCAGTTTACAAGATCTTTTCTAAGCATAGAATAAATGGGAAAGCAACATAGCTATGGGGTTTGTAGCTAGGAGATCAAATACCTTTTGCAGCTTCCACCAAAGCCAGCAGGAAGATGAGCTGTAACTGGCCTGCAGCCAGGTAAGCACCCTGCTTTCACACTGTATATAGCCAGAGGCAGATTTGCAGATTTCACCATGGCTCATTTTGAGCCCAGCCAATGTTATAACAGATTCTCAAATATGAATGCCAAATTTGTATTCGTGGGAATGAGAAGGCAGGATGCAAGGGAATTGGAAAGGTCAGAGAGGCAGACAGACAGACAAGCAAGCCAGTGGACCAGGAAAAAATTCCAGGGGTTTAATTCTACACCATTTTGACCCCCCCCCCACTACAGTATGCAGAGATTTGTAGCGAGACAAGTACAGACATCACAGAAAAGACCTTCCAGCACATCATGTGTGTAGCCCAAAATACTGATTCAAGGGTAACACCAAATACCATGGACCAGAAGGAAAAGAAGCCACTTCCAAAATCAGTCTGCCAAAATTCGCATCACCTCTGTGACACAACAGTGACTGGACAGTTTTCAGCAGCTCCCCAAGAAGACTGGGAGCACAGCTGGTACTGGAAACTTTGCTGCATTTCCACAAGCAAGTCTTGAGCACCTTGAACAAGCTGCAGTTGGCCATTGCTGCAGAAACACTGAATGCTGCTGTCACCCTCCTCAGAGACCCAGCCAGCACACAGAGCAGCACACAACAGGTTGAGAGCAAAGTAGATGGTGCAGTTGCCTCTGTGAGAACTGAGGCAAAGATAACCTGCAGGGCCTTTGAGACAAATTGCCATGGCCTGGAGACTGCCTAGAAATAGTGCAGGGAAACATGGAAGTGCCCATTATTGCCCTTCCCAACAGACAACCTGCAACAAAAGCATGGATAAGTACCTCTGCCAGGCTCAGGCTCTCTCCCCTGATAGCATGCACAGTCTCTCAGCTTGAATGCATAAGTTACCTCTTTTACACTTACAGAATATAAGTGCAAATAACAAAATAAACACACGCACACATTTTTTTTTTTTAAGTGTAAAGAAGTTCCTCTAAACTCACAAAGCTGCTGGTAAAGTTTTCTGCTACATTCAGTTCATTATGTTAAGGGCTGTACTTGTAACAAGTCCCAGTGGTGTACACAAACCACTAAACACATTTTCTAAGGCAGAGAAAAGTTCACGGTGCCATCAAGATTTCTGTGCACCAGTGCAACTTCAAATGACAACAGCAAATGCTCCTTTGTGTACAAGTGGTGGTTGTCAAAGTGGCACCAAACGTGCTTTATTTTCCACCATAGAAACCCTTCCTCATTTCAGGGTTTCTAATTGACTTGCAAGTCACAGAAGCACAGTAACACTGAAAAAGCCCAAGTAACTTTCTTATATTCACACTCCCACTAGTTGCTTTGACAGATCAGATGGAAAAGCAATATTCAGCAGGGACCCTGAAACCTATTGCATTTCCTTCCTTTTCTTCCTCAGCAAGTACAACTGCTGCTTCACAAGTTCAAGCAAGTCTTTTATCTGTACAAAAAAATACTACCCACTTATACAAAGAGACCAAGGAGAAACAAATATTTTAAGAACATTAGCTGGGAATGGAGAAGAAAGAAGCTTCAGAAGTCAGAAACCAGTTTAATTTGATCCAAAATTTTACATAGTTGATAATAATTGTAGCTGTGCATTACCTCTCTTATCCAATAGTACTTCATAGTTTTACATGTGCAGCACTGACCAATAGCTGCATAGAATCATAGAATAGTTAGGGTTGGAAAGGACCTTAAGATCATCTAATTCCAACCCCCTGCCATAAGCAGGGACACCTCACACTAAACAATAACACCCAAGGCTTTGTCCAACCTGGCCTTAAACACTGCCAGGGATGGAGCACTCACAACTTCCTTGGGCAACCCATTCCAGTGCCTCACTACCCTCACAGGAAAGAATTTCTTCCTTATATCCAATCTAAATTTCCCCTGGTTAAGGTTGAACCCATTACCCCTTGTCCTGTCACTACAGTCCCTAATGAAGAGTCCCTCCCTAGCATCCCTATAGGCCCCCTTCAGATACTGGAAGGCTGCTATGAGGTCTCCATGCAGTCTTCTCTTCTCCAGGCTGAACAGCCTCAACTTTCGCAGCCTGTCTTCATAGGGGAGATGCTCCAGTCCCCTGATCATCCTTGTGGCCCTCCTCTGGATTTGTTCCAACAGCTCCATGTCCTTTTTATGTTGAGGACACCAGAACTGCACACAGCATTCCAAGTGAGGTCTCACGAGAGCAGAAGGCAAGGATCACCTCCTTCGACCTGCTGGTCAGGCTCCTTTTGCAGCCCAGGATACGGTTGGCTTTCTGGGCTGTGAGCACACACTGGAGCTGGCTCATGTTCATGTTCTCATCACCCCCAAGTCCATCTGGGATGACGAACTCAAAGCTAACTAGTGTGAAATCTAGACTTTTGAAAAAACCATCAAAATCTTCTAACTTTAAGAAGATCTCCTGCAGATGAGTGAAGCACATTATCCATTTCACCCCACAATCATTAAAAACAGTATCCCAAACACCTTTCCCTAACTTCATGCACTTTTGTCAATTCATCAACTTCATGCACCTCAGTCGACTCATCTAAGTAAGGTGAAACACGTGAGTTGTATAAATTAGATTTAAAGCACCTGTTCAACAACTACAATTCACAATCCCTCAAACTGAGTCCTACTGCAATCACTTAGCACATAAGGATCCTGTTTCAATTAAAATAATTTATGAAATAATGAATTGTTTGTGTTGTAAGGTAGTAAGTTGATGTGCTTATATTATACACACAAGCACAGATTAGTTTAATAAAATAAGTGAAAACTGTGTGAGAGGTTTTAAACCTGTGTATACCTAGTCACATGGTTTTGGATATAAAAGAGACAAGCAAGAAAAATGTGCAAGATATGAATCATATATGATCATCAGATGATACTACACAATGAACAGGCTAGAAATCAGTTTAAAACCTCTTAGTCACTATCACTCTATGCTGATCAATAAACAACTGCTAGGAAGCTCTTTCTATCACGTATCCTTTCAAAGGAAAATGCTAGAAGTCATAAAGATATGTGTAACATTGAACTGTATTGTACTTAGGCTGCATAATTCCTCTTTGGTTAAAAGGATATACAACCCTTCCAGAAAGAAAGGAAAGTTTAATACCTGGCACAGGGAGTGATCTGGCAAACCAAGTCAGCCATCCACAGTAAATGGAGGGGACAACTCATTCTGATGTGCACCTCTTGCACAGTCCCAATTTCTACCTTGCCCAGAAAAGAATTCATCCATTAGGCAGACAGGTTTGGTAGTAAATTAGATGTGGGGTTTTTTAGTATCCTTAAAGTTTTCTCCAACTATACTCATTTTTTATGGCCAGAAGGCACTGGAGGTATGAAATAACTTTTAAAAATCTCCTAATTATTTATTCAACTATAAGTGATCACCTGTCCAAGCAGGTGAGTGCAAAATACAGCAGTGTCTTTCTTCTCAGACACATACATAGCTCCCCTAAGACAAGGGATTAAACAGAAATTAATTGCTCTTTTATGCAGTACTTGGGGAAGAGATTTCTCACACTCCTAAAGGGCACCTAAATATCTGATGACTTCCTTCTTGCTACCAGCCAAACTGAAAAAACCCCCTGTTCTCTCGATTTTGGAGCAAAGGAAATAATACTGTTATGTTTGTGACCTCCACTGAGCTAACAAAATAAACTTGTCAGGCTGAAAGGAATGCCAGTATTACCCATCACTTATTTTAGCACATCTTAGGATTTTCAGGCACATGTATTGTACAGCATTCATGCAACACATCCTTTCTGCCTCTAAAGAAGGAAATAGGAAAGCCTGGGTGAAGACTAACTGTTAAACGATAAATTTCTATTACGGAACCACAGCTACCTTTTTTTGCCTTCCCCTTTTGCAACAGGAATGTTACAGGCAACAGTTCACCCATCACATTCTCAAATACACGATGATGGTGTTATTTTCTTCCCCTGATGTCTCATCTTGTCTTTAAGAAAGAATAAGGGAGCTGCTGGCTTGTTCCAGAGCTTAAGCTGTAAAATACCCATTTACACAGAGTTTCCAATTTATTTACATGCATATAGGATACTCCAGTCCCAGCCCCCTCGCTGGCTTGAGTTCTCACCCCAGGTCAGAGGGTGGCTCAGGGCCTTTCACTCTTGTTTTATTTGTACTTAATTATCAGCAGTTCTCCTGTCCCAGCTTGCTGGCACGAGAACCTCCATTGTAAAACTACCCCTGCTTTCCTGCTCCACATCACTTTTCAAAAGTTATGGGATATTTAATTGACTAATTAATAAAAAAAATGGGTGCTGTTGTTTGATTTTATTATTACTGTTATTATTATTTTTTTACAATAATGAAAATGTACTTTGACTCAAGTGCCAACATTTTGCACCAGAGATGAAGGGCCTAAACACTGGCAGGGTCATGCTGCTCAGCCAAGGTCATGTTTTCCTAATGCCTTGTCACAGGTTTTATTTGTTCTGACCTCAATAGTTAGATAAAGAAATGGCTTGCTTTCTGTTCCACCACAGATATTCTGGACTTCAAAAGAAATTAATTATTTTTTAGTGAGAATGCTTTTCTTTCAGGCTATCAGCTGCTTCTAATGTTAACGCAATCAAACAAAAAGGCATTGAAAATTCAGTGGCATCGAATTACTAATGATATCAAAAGTTAATGCAGCTTTTGGAGGGAGGAAAAGGAAGGTTAAGTTTGGGCGATGTCTTAAGATTTCAAAGTTATCTTCCTCTTGTCTTCTTCTCACCATTTAGAACCACTGTGTCACCTTGGATTAACACACATGGCATTTTTGTAAACGCAGAGGATTTTACCAATATTGTTTATTTACTTATTCTGACATTCAGTATTAACAACACTTAAAACACCTTCCAGAAAGCCTGAATTTTGAGGCCACTGTAGTGCTTTTTGCTGAGTGTCTTGTCTTAGTCATGAATTTTTCAGCACCTTTTTTCCCTATGTCATTTCCCCACAAAAGTTATTACAAGCTTGTGACAAATGCAAGATTGCAACTGCTCATGAAAATTTATTGCATACTTATTTTCTCAATAGAATGATATACTCATAGCTTGTGCTTCACAGCAGTGGGTAAAAGGTAATGTTTTGCAAATGAGAACTCACAGGCAATAAACATAAGCTTCTTCCTTCAAATGAAGACTCACAATAAATTTCCTTCAAATAAATATTGAGGTATGTTATGGAAAAGAAGGAAGAATAATACCACCACTGATGCAAGAGCAACCATAAATTTAATCTAACATGTTAACACTGGCGATACTATGGTCATTGTTAAAAGTCTGCACTTACCATCAATTGTTAGGCAATACCACCCTTGCTCTATACCCTTAATCAGAGGAACAGGGAGGAGGAATGCTCTATATAGTAATGTCCTGGGTTCAGCAATTGCAGTCAGTTTTTCTCCTCTGCAATTGCTGAACCCAGGATAAGTAACTAAGAAACAAATGACTAACAGCTATTTCTCTGTGAGAGTTATATCCATGCAAACATTAGCATCTTCCCTGTAACCTTACAGTCACAAATATAACATGCTGTTTCAGATATTTATTCCTTGTCTTCACTATAGTTACAGTTAAACCTAACCATGCTTACCACTGAAAACAAGTTAAGCTCCTGCTTAAGTACCTGTGTAAGCTACTAACCAGATGAACCATGTGTCATAATACTGGGTGGACAACCCAGCTTCTTCATTCTGAGCTCACATACTCTGCAAAATATTTCCAATAACTTGGGTGGGGTGGATTGTTATTGGTTTAAATATTAATCTCCAAAGGATCCTGCCATCTTCCCCAAAGCTGTTTCTTCAGCAGTGCTTTTCCTCAAGGTCTCTCAACTAAGTTATGTCTTAAGCCTGCAAGATCAGTGTGCAGCAATGTAACGGTGGGGTCACAAAAAGGGACCTCTTTGTGGAGAGATCCCTTGGAGCCTTCTAAAAGCATGAGCTTCTGTCTCTTGTTTTATCTGACATTTGGAATACCAATATTACTATTTCACAGAGACAAGGTGAGATGAACATGAAGGATCCATCACATATTGAAGGAACATGTACTATTTCTTGTTCTATCTTCCACAGCCAAGATTAAAGCACAAATACCCAAGCCTAGAGTAGGAGCCTTTTAATTCTAGGAAACACTAACATATACCACAGCCATACACATTGAGAATATACTTGATTATCCACAGGCATAACTGTGCAGGCTGTGCTCTATAAAGCACTGAGATTGAAGCATGTTGCCTGGACAGAGAGGAATAAAAAATATGCTGAAGACTTTTTGCACACCTCCTCCTACTTCAAAGCAACACCAGGGAAGCACAGGCTATCCCACAGCAAGCTGAAATGAGCTGAAGTTCTTGCTGATTAAATGCTACTGTGAGCAAGAGGCTGATTTTCCATTTCTATTAACATATCTGAACTACTGGAACCCTTGACAGCATAATTTGGTGTAATTATCTTCTACTCACTGTCCTCCTGGATTGCAAATATGTTTATCTTTTATAAAATTACGTCAGTGTTAAACAGCTTGCTTTTATTGTTTTACTTCTTAAACTAGTTGGGGCTTATTATGAAAGACAGGGCAGTGTCTTTCCTTCTACTTGTGGTTTGGCAATCGTTCTCACTAGAATAAAACTAGAAAATGGGTCAGAAAGAGGCGGAATGAGTGTACCAGCCAAAGTCTCACCTCTTCTCAGAATTTAACAGTGTGAAGTTGCGTAATGCACACATACCTGTTGTATTATAGTGGTAAGAACTATCACCAGGTAACCAGCAGTTGCAGTTTCAGGATTGCTGAAAGCTTGCATGCTTCAAATAAAAGCACCTAAGAGCCCAGTTTTTCAGTAAATATTCATATTTTCTTGCTTATTTAGGTGGATGCTCCAGGGGCAAACACTGCAGAAAATTTCCACATCAATTTCCTCATTTAATCAGACCCCCTTCCCAGGAGTGGTACACAGGAAGAGCTTCCACTGACAGCTGTGGCAAGACAAGAGTATTTGACTGTGGATCAAATGTGAGGCTGGAAGGCCAAAAAGTCACATACATTTTGCAATAGGCTATGAATATGACTTGAGGAAGACAAGCAGCACAGGTCTGAATTTCTCTTCTTTCTCCCACCAGAAAAAAAACCCAACAAACCAAAACCCCAAGCCCAAAATAAACAAACCAATCAGGTCTCTCCACCCTCAGAGAACATACTTCACATACATATTCCAGAACATACTTCACTAGGGCTTGTCAAGCACTCCCAGTACCTTGTACAGGAAGCAGTTACAAAGTCCAAAGGATCAGACTTATTTACGATACAACTTTACACACATAAACACTCACTGATATGTTAAAAAGATCACAGTAGCCATCAAAAAAAAAAAAAAAAAAAAAAAAAAAAAAAAAAAAAAAAAAAAAAAAAAAAAAAAAAATCCCCAAAAAAAAAAAACAAAA
>NDXB01018185.1:144551-154781 GCA_002631895.1 Agapornis roseicollis
AAAAAAAAAAAAAAAAAAAAAAAAAGCCAACCAAAAAAACCAAAACAAAACAAAACAAAACCCCCAAGAAAGTACAGTGGAATACAAATAGAGTTCTCAGGCTAAAATACTGGGTATTTGTGAAAGATCCCAAGCAAACAAGCCAGGTAAATCAAACAACCCCAATGATGACTACAAGTGAGACAGCTCATGCACACAACTGCTGCTGTACAGGTTAGAAATGCATCAGTCATGCTCCCTACTTCTATCAGATGCATGTTCTAGAAGTGCTTGTGATGGATTCACTCTTCCTCTGCCTTCATTTGGTTCAGCAAAGCACAAAATGAGAGGCCACTGATCATGAACAAGGCCTGAGTGTTTACCTGCCTTTCTTATCTCCTGCAGAAACTGGCAGATGCCACTGGCAAAGGCAGATGCCACAGGTTTCAGCTTTGCACAGCTTTTCTTAAATCTGCAATAGACTGAGCTAGAATAAATGAACTAAAACACACCAGTAAGAGCATTATGCTCAATAAGAGCATAACACCAATAAGAGTAATGCTGTAACTAGGAACGTAGGTTATGAGAGTAAGCTAATGCTATTCAGAGAACATGTTAGCCTACTAGCAATAGAAGAGAACTACTGGTGGATAGGTTTTTCGAAAATCAGTAATGCAACCTGTATGAAATTCACAGGTGCCTTTTAGAGTGCTTGGGCAATACAGCACCTATTGCAGTGGAGGGTTTAACTCATTTGGCCTTCCACCTCTTCCCATGCAATGAAACATAACCCTGATGTTCCCCATTGTTACACCCTCACTGCAAGCCACCATATCCCATCATGTGCCATTCCACAGACATCTATATATAGAATAAAATTACATTGTATAGTACATGGCTATATGCAAGCACGTTATATGATTTCCAGGAAGATAGACTCACAGCTTACCGATACCTTGGTAGATATAATACTTTGACATTCTAGTGTAAAATGCTATTTAAATGTTACAGCTACTTAAACAGAGCCTTTCTCCCTCTCCCGGGTTTTCACACCAGGCAGACAGAGTTGCCTTCATACCCCTTCAGCTCAGGAGGGTTCCTATGGCAGATGCAGCACAGCCAGCTTGTGGCCTGAAGACAGTACAGGGAGCTCACCAACCCAGGAAGGGAACCCAGTGTGATTATTGCTGGCAGCTTACTCCCTTTCTTGAGAGGGGAAGACAGATGCTCCCAGCTTGGGAAGCACCCCAAGCCGCAGCACCTGGAGATTGCCACTAGTCTGCTTTAGACCCAGCAATAGGAATTTGTGCTGTGAGTCGTCCATGTCCTCAGCTGGAACAGCAGCACCAGCCTGTGCACCACCTCACAGCAACCACGAGCATATTGCTACCCACGGTGATACTAACCACCACTAGGCATCACCCTTTTTGAAGTTGACAAAACATGCTCAAATCCAGCAAGACTCTCTTCTGCAGCAAAACTCTGCACTAAGAAGAGAGGAGACAATGTTCCAAGGGGAAGAATAGGAAAATAAAAGTGGAACCTGGAGAATGCCGCTGTAAAGTGATCCTGCAGTGTGTGCTTGTCTGCTACTAGGCCCAAAGAAAATTGGGTGCTAATAGTATACCCATCCTAAAAATAGATCAAGGAGATGGAAAAGCAGCCACAGTTTTGTGAATAATTGTTTTTTAACTGCGAAGCTCAAGCAATTCTGTACCATGCTAAAGGTTTAACTGGAGTTTGAATAAAAATCTTCACTTTTAAAATGTATTTCTAACTGAGCAAGAGTTAATCCTTGCAACAACAAAGAGTCTAATTAGAGCTACCTTATGAAACCTATCATCCCCTGGGGTGAACAGTCAAGAGCACAATAACAACCACTTGTTCTGACACTGCTGCTACTACAGTCAGATCCTCAGGAACACAAAAAAGGTTAAAAATATTATGTGAGATAGGTCCTTTAAGTAGGAAAGATGGACTATGACTACTTCTTTAAGACATTCAAAACACGTTTGTTTCTCTGCAGTCATCAACATGGAACCCTGCAACTGCATTACTGCAGAGACTTCCTCCACATCTATCGGTAGAGAACCTCATGCTTTATCAAGGCAGTAACATTTTGGGCAGCAATTTCAGTTATTATTTTATCATGTCCAAGTAAGCAGCAGCTCCACACCTTCTGCTGAAACAGCACCACCACAGCCCTGAAATGGCATGCTGAATTACTTATTTACTCTAGATTACACGAAGAATATTCAGTTCCTTTGAACAAGGATAGAGGGGGTATGGAATGCTTAATTTTCAGAATCAACAAAAAATAATTAATGACTCTGTGAAAGGAGCATGTACACTCCCACCCCCTGCAGTGGGTCTGTGCCCTGCCATTTCAGAAACCCGACTGCAGTTCTCCCTGCCGTACTTATGGCAGGAACACATGCCAGCACAGGTACGCACTCACAGCTGGTGCTGAAGGAGGTGTGTCTCGACACCCTGGAAACAACCCAACCCTTTTCCCCCGAAAACGAAGCTTCTCGCCCGCGGTGCTGTGGAACACGGCGGGTGTGGAAGCAGGCAGCTAGAGCTGGAATATGTACAGGCTAAGCTCCCTTACCGCATTACAGCCCCTGCTGCAGCGAAGCGGAGGAAGGGAGAGCTCTGCTCGAGCGCAGCGTGCCGGCAGAACCCACCGCTCCTCGGGTGGGGATGGCCCTGGAGCACCCAAATCCCCACAAACCTCTGAGCCGCTCCCACTCCGCAGCAGGCTCCCCGCAAGGAGAGCGCCTGGATTTCAGGGGGCTGCATCGATTCCCCCCCTCCTTTACCGAATGAGGATGCCGGAGAGCTTCCCGATCCCCGTTAATAAACAGGCGTGTTTCACTGTCTCGGCGCCCAGGCAGCTGGCCCGCAGCAGCTCCGCGCTTCCCGGCAGGGCCGGATCAGCCGCTCCCCCCGGACCGGTGGGGCCGGCAGAACCCCATGCCGCGGTCGGTGGCGGGGGCTGCCCCGGCTGCACACGTACCTCTGCAGGGGCATGACTTCGCAAGCCATGCTGGCCATCGGGACACCCGCTCCGCTTCTCGCCTCACTTGTCGCCGCGCCCACAGCGCCGCCAGCGCCTTACCGCGGGGACCCGGCGGCGCGGCCCGGCCCCGGGGAGGGGCGAAGGGGCCGCGGGCTCCGGTTGGCGGCTGACGGCGACCGCCTCACCGCCGAGGGCCCGGGCCAGCCCCTCTCCCTGCTGCCGGTGAGTGAGTGACAGCCGCCCCGCTCCCGGCCCTAGCAGACACAGGTTAACAGGCAGAGGTTTAGCGTGTGCGGTTGGTCCTGCAAGAGATGCCACAAGCTGATGGGTAATTCCTACGGGATACCTTTTAACAAAAACATCCCACAAAGTCTTTTGTATCCCTTCTAGTAACTGTAATCGGCTCGGCCTTCTTCCCAAATGTTACCCTGGGTGATACATAGTCACTCTCAACCTGCCCCGCTACAGGAGGGACCTCGTTGAGCAGCCCTGTTTAGTGGGAGGTGTCCCTGCTCAAGGCAGGGAGCTGAAACTAGATGACCTTTAAAGTCCCTTCCAACCCAAACTGCTCTGTGATTCTACAGCCACTGTCTCTTCTCTGGGGTGGATGTGAGGCCCATAGGCAAGGCACAGGGCATATATCTAGCCCACCCAAAGCTCTATGATACCATTAACAGGCTACTACACCAACGTGATACCCCCCTCTGCCAGCTGCACTCAGCCACGCTGCTGCACACACGTGCCTTCACCATACCTAGGTGTCTACAGGGGCTGGCAGAACTGGGCCAACTTACCCCTGCTTTCTGTTGCTGTAGATGCTACTGGGGTTCAGAAGGTTTGTGGTGTATCTGGCCAACCGATTTGGACACACAGCAGAGAAGTCTATGAGAGCTCTTCACTTAACACGTGAAATGGAGAGATCAGTGTTGCAGAAGCCAAATTTATTTTTACTGAGGTTCCCAGGGGCCACCCTCAAGTGCTCCAGCTTCTATATCTGTGGCTGCTGACCAAATACTGATGTGAAACAACAAAGCACACCATTTTATTTTGGTTGAAATTCAGGCTGGGAAGAATGGTAACAGAAGAACCTCACACAACCAGTGTGCTACTTCCCAGGACACAGCAGCCTTGGAAAACAAACAGCACTCAATCCCTAAGAAGGTCCTGCACTGAAATGTTTGGTGGCTGCTGAAGGAGCATACCCGAAGTTTTATTACTCACCTTTGCACCTCCTCTTCCCAGAATGCCTAAGGAATTGCCTTCAATCTCCCCTGACACTGGACAGAAACACTTCTGGTGCTGCCCTCCCTGTGAACAGTTGTAACCTAGCACACTTTATGATGGGGAATCTCAAATTGATAAAGGGACATAAAAGAAAGGATCCTTTCACCATTTTAGCTCGTAAAACCCTAATTCAGCATGAGGTGGTAAAAGGCTATTTCTGGCACAGCCGGACATGCCAATCTTCAAAAATAAGGGTTGATATTAAAAGTATTGTTGTCTTCAACCCCAGCAAGGGCCGGCACCAGTTTGGGAGAAAGCTGTGGCAAAAGCTTAGTCCATAGGCTTCCATATAGATGTAGGTCATGAGAATTAAACACGAGCTCCATGAGCCTTTTGGAGAAACAGCACACTCACAGGTTAGCAGAGGGTATCAAACATTTCACAGGGATGCCGAACAGATCGTGACCTTTCTCAGGAGGAGGCAGAGGCGTTTTCTGTCAAAAACAAGAGCAGCAGGCAGCTGCAGCCTCAGAAAGGGGTGGCCTGGAGTAGAGACACAAGGATCGATGGAGAAGTGGCTCCGCTTCAGTACACTGAATTGTTTTATATTTGCTCCTGTCAGCAGGCTGGCTGGAAGAAGTGCATTAGTAATGCTGTTGCCCGTTGCCTCAGTACGAGCCTGTTCTGCTGCACCACAGTCAATGCCAAGCACAGCACAGGGCCCCTTTTTAGGAAAGTCAGCAGTGCTGATAAAGCACTCTGCCATCATGGAACTGGGCTGCTCTTATCTGTGGCAATTAAATGAATATCTTGATGACTTCCTATTAAACTAAATGAGCCATATGTGCTCTTAAGCAACTAAAACCATGAGAGAAAGATTTTATTCTGATACGTAAAACTGCATCAGTATAAAACAAAAGCACCTTGTTCTGTTTCACAATTTGACAATAAATCAGATTGCCTCTTCCTGGGCAATCTTTTTTTATACATACATGCAATTATTCCTAGATCATTACACTTCTACAAAACTGTGTGTTACCATCAGGATGCCAATAAAAATAAAAATAATTTTCCACATTTAACTAAGGACCCATCTTCCTGGAGAAGGAGTCAGAGTTCTCCAGAGCAGCTTGCTGAATAAACAGAAGTGGAGTAACTCAAGTAGCTGCTGTTCTCTGAATTTATACCCGAGCTCTTTTGTTGTAACTTCCATGGGACCTGCCTGCAAAAACGAGCTTAAAAGTACTAAGATCCTCAACAAAGAACTCACTAACAAAACAGATGCTGTAATAACCAGAAAGAATAATTTATGGATTAGCATCAGTGAGGAAGGTTAGTGCATGGCACCATGCTAAAATCAAACAGATGCTTTGGGAAAACATGAATGTTGCCCAGAGCTCCCAGTAGCATCAGCATCTTCAGATCCACCTTCTGTTTTTGTTTTCTTTTGGAGTCTCCTCAATGGTGTATCAGTTCTCTCTCCTTCCTTGTCTGCGTCTCACAACTCCTTCATTCTTTACCTCCCCTGTTCATGGGTAGGACCACAAGTGATGTATTCGTGACACAAAATAGGCAGACAAAAGCTGCAAGAAAACTGCATTCTCATCTCCAAACAATTTCACTTCCTTCTCACTGATGTTTACATTTAAGCCAACTTGCTACTCGACAGAGGCAGGAATTCCTACCCTCCCCCTGCCCTCTTACACCCTGTTAAACTTGCATAATTTGAGATGGGTTATCACATATGAAAACTGAGATATTATACAGCATTTTGTTTTGTATTTGTACTTGTCAAATTTATGCTCCCAAATTAACTGTGGAAAACAAAACCTCTTCTTCAAGTTTCATGCAACTCTTGCATTCCTATTCTTCAAAAAGGCCAGTCATCTGTTGGCAGCAACAGTGCACCAGTGGCTATTTATGGTACCACCAAACACATATAGAATGGGGAAGAAAAAACCCTTTCAGGACAGGCACAGCATCCTTTCCATTGACTGTATGGTCTTTAGTGTACTGCTAATACTTCAGTAAAATAGACAGCAAAGAATAATTTCTCTTCCAACCCAAACTGCTCTGTGATTCTACAGCCACTGTGTTCTCTCTGGGGTAAGTGGGAAGTCCATAGGCAAGGCACTGAGCATGCACCTAGCCCACCCAAAGCTTTACCACCAGGCTACAATACCATTAACAATACCCCCCTTTGCCAGCTGCACCCAGCCACATTGCTGCCGTACCAACACACACTGCCACACTTTAGCACCTACACCAAGGCAACACTTGGGTTCAAACTATTTGTTTTGCAAATTTCTTACTGAGATTCAACAAAGGAAAAAAGACACTGGCTGGAACTAAATATGAATAATCACTTCTCTCCACTACCACTGATGTTTAAAGAATGAACACATGTTTGGAAATGAAGTGTCGTGCCAATCATCATTACTGAAGTGCTTTCTCCTCTTTCTTTCCTTTTCATATTTAGCTGCACACCAAGTAACTTTCTCAGCATATGAAGCAACAATAGAAGAGATTCTATGAGCAACACCAGAGGATATGAGAGATAAGTGATCTAGGTAATGGATTTTATAGGGATGTGGCCATGTCTGCCTCCTGAAAAGCAGTTATCCCTTGCCTCACTGCACTGTCATACACAAATTAGATACCCTTAATAAAAAAATATCTTGCCTGGTCTGATAAAATCTGAGGGTTTTTAAACTGCTGCAGTTCTGCTCAATACCACCAATGTATTCAAACAGTGTTTACTAACTTATGCAATAATTTCCCCCTGGCAGAAACACTGAAAACAAAGCAAAGATATCATTGTGCTGAAAATTGAAGAATGCACTTTTCAAAATACCACCAATACAACATTTAAAATGTTATTATTTATGTGCACATACATGCATTGACACATGCATTTTCCTTCTTAGAGTATCTGTGCATATAAACATCTTCAATTATAAATGATAAACACCCTGGAAGATCTCCCTAGGGCCAGAAGATTTGTGTGCACACACGAAATAAGCGAGTCACATGTAAAGAGAAACCATATTTGGAAACTGTAGCCCTTCATGTCCAAACAAAGCACACAGACAATTAAATAGGCCCTGTCCAAAAGAGCACAGCTGAGAAGAAAGAGCAACTAGTATGTCAAAACCAGAATGTAGTAAAAGGCGATCCTCAGAAAGGGGTAAAAGTACTAACAGTGACTTTCCAAGGCTGGTGCTGAGCCCTGTATCACTTAATGCTCTTATCAATGATCTAAAAGGAAATGTAAAATAATACCAGTGGCGATTTTTGTATGTCATGTGCAAGCCAGTACTAGAAGCTTCATAGTTACATAGAGGAGTCAAATCTGGGGACATTATACAAGATGGGTACCACTGGGGGACAAAATGTCACACCAGATCAGTACTTCTATCCGAGTCCTGAGTGATCGTGTGACTCAAGAAATTAACATTGTCCTTGGAGGCAACATGAATACCACACAGAAAAGGTGTGTAATGTCTGTATTTCCTATTGGGGTGGTTGCTACAGAAGACCCCAATCAGTTCAGGAATTCCCATTCCCAAGCAAGTTGTAAAAACCTGAAGAGTGCCCAGAGATAACCCATGAAGCGAACACAAGAACTAAACCTCACACACTCAGTGCTTTTCATAGAAAATGGCACATGCATGCAGGAAACATTAATATTTTATGTAGTATTCACAAGCTGAACAAGATCCAATGCCTGGGAGTCAAAGACAGACAAATGATGACTAAAAATGAGACATTTTTAAATGGTGCGGATAATGAACTACTGATACAATTCATCAAAGATGATGATAAGTTTTTAATGCTCTTACAACTTACAGTTGCCTCTGTTTAGGAACCACAAGCCTCGAATGGAATTTGCAGAACTCCCTTATGCATTTTCTTAACTAACACTCCTTAACTAACACAAGAGGAGTGTTACCCTTTTTATTTTTTGCCGTGGCATATCTGTGGGGAATATACAGGGATTTTTTTGCACTGCAGCTCTTCTATTCCTTCCTATAACTTGGATACCAAATTATCTTTCAAACAAAGCTAGTTAAAATCCATTAAGGATTCCACAATTGTTCCTTAAGCTTGCTGGGACAGGCGAAAAGTAAACAGCAAGCTGAAAGCTTCTCAGAGCTTCAGGTTCTCAGAGTTCCTGATCTCAGCCAACAGATAAGCATGCAAGCACATTTCTCAGCAAGAGGGACACCCCAAGCTCCCAAGAGACCTGGATTAGCTGCTGTGGCTGCTCTTCATTAAGCAGTAGTGTCCTTTGCAAGCACTGCCACACCCGCTTGTCAGCTGCTTTAACTTGTTCCAAAGGACTCTGGCCCCATGGGACAGCCCAGAAATTATTTCTTGGCCTCCTTCCTGGAGAAGGGGGAGGACTGGGAGTAGGTTCCTAAAGGGTTTTCTGGGAAAGCATCAAGTAATGAATGGTTGTGCCAGCTAATCTGCTGTGGGAACAGGGTAAAGCATGCTGTGCAGCAGGTCACTAAGTTCTTCGCTTGCACCAGTTAGTTCAAGTGCCAGAGCATGGGAGAGCAAGCAAACAAACAAGAGTCTGGTTATGTACAAATTATTTTCAAAGCAGGGTTTTTCCAAAGCTCTGCTAATCTAATACAATTCCTAAATATTATTGTCTAATGAAACTTCTCCCACTCCCCTAAACCACTGTTTCTATAAAATGGTCTGCACAAAGATCCTTTAAAAATTCAGCTGCTTCAAACTAATGAAAATGTTTGTCACAGAAAACACTGAAGAAAATAGTATTCTTCAGCAAAAATAGTCTAAATTTTTTAAATGAGCCCTTGGTACTCCCTGAACTATTTATACTCCCCACCAAAAATGTCACTGGTTCCACATTTTCCCACCTTCCAAAAATATCCTTCCAATTCCCTACAGAATTACTATCCTTTGAACTCCATGCCTCTGAACCCACCATGTTTCCTGCTTTCTAAAGGATCTTCAACCAAAATGCTTGTAGTTCACCCCAAGCCTTCTGAAATTAACCATATCGGAAGGGGCTGAGCGAAGTGGAGGAGCAGGCCATGCCATTCATGTTTGGTGCACGTGGCTTTTTACTCCACTGAAAGATAAACTGCCGTCCGTGTTGGCAAGAGAGGCAGCCTGGCAGAATTACCCTCCAGAAAACACCCCTAGAAATAGCTCCTCTTCTTCAGCTAATGATGTAACTGAAAGGAGTCCTCTTCCTGCACAAGTGCCCCAGCAGCCAGCCAGGCTCCCCAGAGAGGTGGTGGGAAAAGATGACTCTGCGGAAGAGATTGAGTCTGGCTGGGAAGCACTAAGAGCTGCATGAGAACAACTCTATCTCTCTGCCTAGAGCTATAAGACGCATCTGCCATGGAAGCAAAGGACATCTTGGCTAAAAGGCAACTCTATTAAAACCTGACTGCATTTGGCTGGAGCACAGCCCTCTCAGGCCAGTCCCAGGGCTTTTACCTGCACCCAGCTTGCAGTACATCAAGAAACACGAATTATTGTTCATGTGCTGTCAGCTCAGCTCACTGCTCTGCCCTTTATACGTGACATCAGCTTTGAGTCTAACTACTCCATATGTGTCCACACTGTGCAAACACTCTCCTACCCTGCTGCAGGCCACTCTGAGCAATGTTAGGAGTAACACAAGAGCATATTGAAGGGAAACAAAAGCTCAGTGTAAGCCTGTATCTAGTTATCAGGAATGTTCACAATAACAAGAGAAAGGGTAGGTAAGTTTGCAACTTCCCAATCCACTGTCCTGGCATAAAGTCCAAGTTTTTCTACTCAAGGGGCATAAATCCAGCAAAAGCTAATGAGAGCTTGGAGTAAACTTATTTTCCATGATGCTCAATAGCCCTCTCAGAATGGTGGTCACTTGATTATTCCTCTTCACACCCCACCCCCACCCCCCCAAATTTGACACTTTCTTGAATTTCTAGGTGGGTTTTTGTTTGTTTGTTGGTTTTTTGGTGGGTTTTTTTTTT
>NDXB01018185.1:154928-187177 GCA_002631895.1 Agapornis roseicollis
GGTTTTTTTTTTTTTTTTTTTTTTTTTTTTTTTTTTTAAGGAAACATCTATAAACTTTATAAAACATGGTGCACTGTTAACAGTGCTCCCAAGAGAATAATCATTTCATAGTGGTTAGGTGGTTCCTAACCATAATGTAGGATGGTTTACAATACAATAAAAATGTTATTTTATTAGATGTTAATCCCTCCCTACATGACTCAAACTTTCTGAATGCTGAGAGCTTGGAGACTGTGAAAGGGTCTGTGGAACCAGTGGTGGAATCTCCTGTTTCCAGTAGTCCTGTCAAAGCCTTAATGACAGGAAGTCATTAACATTCAAATGGCCTCTAGTAATTTCTTTGCCATTACCTAGTGGCTTCTCTTTGGAGTCATCCCTAGTGCAAATACACTTCTTACAGCAGGTGCAGAACTAAAAGGAAAGCTTTGGTACAGAAACAGAACTATCTTCACACTTCCTAACTGCAACCCTCTCAGAACAGGAGGAAGGCACTGAGCCAGTGTGAGAAAGTGCACCTTGCAGATAATCAGTCAGCTTGGGATCACATTCCTCAACAGATAAATTGAGAGGAAATCTCTCATGGTCACTGACCATGAAAGAAGAGGATTTTACAACAGTGAAAAAGCTCCGGGGCAAACAGATGCAAGCAAAGTGACAAGAGCAGTGAGTGACACCCTGCCCTGCCACCCCCAGACGTTTCATATTAGTCAGCCAGCTGACCACCTCGGTTAAAAATACACACGTGTGTCATGGGAAGTCACTGCTGAACTCCAACACGGCAACGTGCTGAACACAGCGTCCAAACGCACAGCTCTTTCAGCTCAACGGGAAATGGCAGCAGCAAACAAGCCTGGCTGAGAACTCTGTGACCTTTGCCTACTGATCTTCCTGTGCACTGCCTGCAGGACTCCAGCCCAGGACCCCTCTGGGGAGCCACACAGGAAGGAGCACCTCACTCACAGCTTCAGGTGGTAGAAAACTGCTTGCTCTGCAAAGCTACCGGAAACAAGGCACACACTGCTGAGCCTCCGTAGCTGAACAATGCACCAGCCACTTCAATAGACAGGCTGAGGAAGTTAAAGGAGAGGGAACTACTCACTGCAGTAAGAATACACCAAGTGGCAGTGCAGAGGCTCTGCCTCTTCCCTAGTTGTAGTAAGACAGGTTAGAGATGGGTGTCTTGGGTTTTGTAAACACCAATATTAAAAGCGCAAAGATTTCCAGGGTTGGCTTAAATTCTTTATCCACTGCGTGTTCTCCCCTAAGAGGTCACTCACTGATCCTTGTGCTTGAAAATTACTTTAGAATTTTCACAGACGTTTGCACCTGATTTCCCACTGTGAAGACCATTGTCTGACCCAGCTGGTACCAGAAAGCCACCAGCCTCATGAGATGAAGGGACTTTCTCCTCACAGTGAAAGCAGACACAAAAAAAGGAACGAGATTACAAAAGAAAGAATCCTTCTAGCTGAGAGGGCAATGCCTGAGATATAGAAAGGGAGTCAGTTTTTTCAGCTTTGTTACACAGTTGCTGTGAACTTACTGTAGTTTCTTTCTGGTTTCTAAGGCTGCTGGATGCTGTCCCAGGAAACAGGAAAAGCCAATATACTTGGCTCACGGACTGAAAGAGCAACTTTTGTTTCCATATGCACATTATGGCATTAAAGTGCTGCTTTCTACATCTGTCAACAGATCTTTGTTTCATTTATGATTCTTGCTGCTTCCAAGATGAACCTCTGCTTCTGTGGCACAGGACAGGGCATCAGATTCAAAATGTTTTCCATCGCACAAGTCATAATTTGTCACTCTCTTTGCATAGAGAGGCAAACAGGAAGGTTGAATAGTGAAATGGACAAAGCTGAAGCTAAAGGAGTAACTTGTGCAGGGTGGAAAAGAGAGGGCAAATGCTTGGAAAAGTAAACTGAAATCCACCCAGGTGACTTGTATGGAAAAAGATCTACTTAATTACACGTTTCTGTGTCTGTCATTACATCTCTACCTACAGGGGAGAAAAACCCTGAAGAGCTCAGACCACACCCAGATTTGCCATTCACAGTCACCTACCTCGATGAGACACATAAATCACATTTCTTTGTGGCTGAGTTTTTTAGAAAACTGAACGCTTTTCTTAACAACTCATTATGTAAGGCAGCTCCTACTGCCAGCATCTCACAATGCAAGAAAGAAGGGAATTGACTGCATAGGAGGGTGGAGACAAATGTACTCTCAAAGTTAAGTGAGTCAGCTTGGAAAAACTAACTCAACACAACTTAAAGAGAGGCAGTGACAAACAGCAACAATACCTTACACACAGAAAATCCTCTCTGAGGGCCCAGAGGAGGGCCCACCAGAAGCTGCTGCTGAATGATGCAGAAGGCAACTGCCCTCACCACCTCCTCACTGGCCTCACTCCAGACCTTTGCTCCTTTCCTGAGCAGTTTTGCTGAAAAGTCAATGGCTATAGAGTCCAGGGCAGCCTTGTCAGCTGCCTGGCTGCAATCCCTTATGTAAACCTGGCATAGAGGCTCCTGAGTGATAAGGCAAATTATTGCTTTGGTTAGGGACTGAATGTACTGGCACGACAGACTTCAAAAACAAAAAAACCCCAAACCTAAACAAAAATAGTCAGCTAAGCAAACAACACCGGCCCCCCTCTGCTTAATTTGTTCTGGCAACAACAGGCACCCAAGTTCTTATCACATGCCAGATAATAATGGTAAGTTTTAGCTTGTCTTGGTTTTAAACCGCAGCTGCTAAAAGAAAAGCCAACAAACAGGGGAAGTGTTTATAGTAAGCACAAGCTTCTCAGTGTACAAATACATGTGTTTTTATACCTCAACAATTAACAGCAAGAACATGGAGTGGCATTAAGAGGGGGCAGCAGGGTACATTAACCCAACCCTTACTTTAGGGAGTCAACTACAGCATGTGAAGCCTTGACTTGCAGGACATAGGCCAGATAATAAGGATCTCTGTGAAAAAAAGGTTGATATAAACAAACCTTCCCTTTGAGAACATGAGCATGTTAGAAAGCCGGCACAGGGTATCTATGCTGGCAAATCTCACTGCAGCCACAAACAGGAATTTATGATCTTTGGCACACAAAGACAAGGCTAGAAAGTACTGGAGAAGGCAGCCTGCTTACTGAACAACTGCAGTGGTTGCTCTAAGCTTTGGTTCTTGGGCACTGCACAATGTTTTTTACAAAGTCTGACTGCCATACATGCACCCATAACCCAGCACCTGATCACTACTAGCAACGAAGGGTACCTGACTGCACTCCTCTGATCAATATATAACAGCATTACAAACTGCAGGGTGCCCTCCCACTGAGGGATGCTCCTTTAAAACAGTACCAGAACTGCAAAGAGATGCAGCTCCAGGTAGGACAGCCATATGCAACAGCAAAGCATATTTTAGTGCCCTTTCCTGAGCAAAAGACCCAGGACATTGACAACAAAAGTCTGCAGACAGCAGGCACCTCTGAGCCAGCATAAGCCAAGAGATTTTTGCTCATCATCAGCAATCCCCTGCCTCACATTTTGGCTGCAGGAAGCATTTTCCCTCCTGCCTGAAGGTTATCTCTTTGCTTGTGTATGAAGTTTGGCGCAAAAGGCTAGGAGCATTACTTGTAAGTGAATACAAAGGTAGGAGGGCCTTTTACATCTTAATATATACTGTCCCTGAAGTAAAATCCATCTGGGTGTTATTTGAAGCACTAAGTTTTAGCACCTCTAGGCAGATCCAAAATAATTTCAGTTTCTACTGCAGTTATGTATACCCCTTCTGAACTAGAGGTTTGAGCAGACTTTGTCCTAGATAGTAGAAAAAAAGAGGGACCCCAAAAGGGACTTTGAGCTTCACAGACCTGCAAGCCTATCCTAGCTCCCTCTCACTGAAGGTCTGGTAAGATCCCAGGGAGACCTGGTCCCTCCTGCCTAGTCCCAAAGCTGCTGCTCCCCCTGGCTCATGAGGTCTGCAGTGTGGGTCTTATGGCTCTCAACCAGGTAAAGATAAAGTATGTGTGTGGTTCCCATGGTCTGAAAGCTTGGCTGCCCTGCTCTAAAGCTTTGCACTGGAGCTCTGGCAAAAATGAGATAAGCCTCACAGAAATATCAGGCTGCATACTGCCTGCAGACCTTCATGCTTCTCTCAGAGAACTCTTGTCTCCTGTCCCTTCCTCCCTTCCTTTCTTTCTTTCTTTCTCCACTGTTTCAGGATTTACTCAAAGACTGCATTACAGGTATGATCTCCTGCTACTGCCTAATGAACAGTTTGTCCTTGGCATACAGATGTAATAATGAGGCAACTTTCAACAGAACACATACATTATGTGCTAGTGGGGATTATGGGTGGATATAGTTAATCCATCTATTTTGGTGAGGAAAAAAGAACGTATCAACTTTGCAGATACAATTTTCTTAGGATAACAGGTGTGAACAGAAGGTGATAGAGATTTTAGGCTCTGCACTACTTTTTGACTGCTACTGATGTATACATAATTCAAATGACAGCAGCACCTTCAAGAATTTCCTGCCATGAGGAATCACACCTGTTAGAAGGCATAACATGACTTCAATGTTTAAAGAATTGGTAAGCTATTCTAGAAGACATAGTTGTAACTGTAGCTGCTACTTATTATGCAGACCTTCATTTTAAGGTTAACTGTATGAAGACACATGCTGAGGGGTATTTTAAATAGTATCAAAATTAACTAATCAACCAGAAGTCTTTCACATTAGACCTCTGCTCTAGTGTCAAATGAAACTGACTGAAAATATATTATAGATTACAGCCCTGGGTGGGAGGTGGGGGGGGCTTACATGCCTACAGTGTGAAGCTATTTCTTCACTGTTACACTTGCAAGCCTGCTAAAGGTGGAGTTCTGTATCTACTGTTCTGTGCAGCCCTTCACCCTCTTCTAATCCACCCGTATCACAGTATCTGAGCATAGACAGGGAACAAACCACAGGTGTTTTCATGAGACAGCAAATGATTATCATTGCCAAGAACAACCTTTATTCTTTTCTAACAAAGATCATATGAGCAGATACAGTCATTTCACTAAAATGTATCAGATAATTACATATAATTAATGATAACATTTATTTAAGAACTGTTAGTACCTTGTGACACAACCCCCCTCAAGAAGCGTGGTAGCGTGTTTGCAAAGCATTTTATGGTCTAGTCTTAGACCATATGTCTAGTCTTAGTCAATATGCCAGAGTCTTCTTGCTGAAAAAAGTGAAAACTCCTAATGTAGCCTTGCACTGACACGATACCAGGTAATATCTCAATATGAGCCTAGGTTACACAGAAGTGACACAAGGCTGCCAACAGCATGTTTAAAAACACTCCTGATATATCAGAGCATTCCATTAATGACAGAGAATCTGGGTTTCTGACTGTTGCAGAGACAGCTGTCCCCCAAGTGTATTAGGTCTGCAAAAGACCTCTCTTTCCTCTTAGGGATGGCCCACGGCCTCCTTTTCATCCTCCCTTGCCCAATAACCTGCCATC
Source organism: Agapornis roseicollis (assembly GCA_002631895.1). NCBI lineage: Eukaryota > Metazoa > Chordata > Aves > Psittaciformes > Psittacidae > Agapornis > Agapornis roseicollis. Next base: position 160,449 of record NDXB01018185.1, read on the forward strand.
CTGGAGCATGGTTGAAAAGAGCAAGCACTATGTACTCCTTCTTTGGGAGCAGCACTGGACCGCTGAGAGAAGTGCTAGAAACTAACAGCAGTGCAGATTCTCAGTTAAGTAAGTATGTACAAATGTGTGACACAGGACAGAAAATGAGGGCATTATTGAACAAAATGGGATTGCAAAAGAATTAATGCCTACAGCTTATTAATTTCCAAGGTAAAATAAGAGATGCAGACAGAGATGAAAGATCATCTGAAGGCTTGAGCATTGAGATTAGGCTTCTGCTGAACTACAAACACATCTCATTTGGGGCTTAATGTCCTGTGTAAGTGGCTGCATGGTTCTGAGTTACTGGCTGGCCTAACTGTCCCATACTTCAACAGTACTCTTCTAAGTAATCACAGATTGATGGGAAAGTATATATTCCTACAGCAAATAATTGTTTTTTGAGGACTGTTCTCCTGAAATAATCACATTTTTTTGGGGCACCTCATAAGCACATCAGTCACACATACCATCCCAGACATGAAAGTCATAAGTCCTTTGTTTCAACTTGATTTTCCTTTACACCTTGTAACATGTAATGCAGTATGGGCAGGGGCACACTCTCTGCCAAGCTCAAGTACCAATGCAAGAGGCTGTAACATCTGACCCAGCTCAAACTGCTGGGCATTCTCTTGCTGGTAGAACTGTACTGCTTTCTCAGTTTTGCCAGCTGACCTACTTCAATAATTGTTTCCTCACTCATCTCAGTTAAAAGGATCTGGATTAATGAAGATATGTAAATGAACCTGATGTTTTCTGGCTGCAGGAGTCTTGGGGGCAAGCTTGGGGACAGTAAACCACACAGCTAATGCAGGCAGAAGTTAAAAGAGGACGTGTGCCTGCGAGGGCTAGAAACCAGATTTGGCATCTATGCTTCACCACCATCACAATTCAAAATCTGGTGCTACTGCATCATTTCCTAACTCATCCTACCATTATTATAACCAAAATCTGGTGCTAGTGCATAATTTGCAAACTCATCTCATAATGTGAGCGCTGTCTGTCTTTGCTAGTGCTGAGAATAGCACGCTTCTCCTGCTGACACAGTGAAGTCACTCAGTTACGTGTCTGGCAGCACTGCCTCTGCTTTGTGTTCTGCATTGGTATGCAGAGACGCTGCGGTGTCGTGTTTCATGACATGTAAATAGCACTATTCCCCACATTAGGCCAATCCCATATTTTAGTAGCATACAGCAATTTCCCACAGTAACTTGAATCCTTCATGTGCTGCATGAAGACAGCAAGAAGACAAGGAATGACAGACTCAATTCAATATGCTGAGAACAACAAAAATACACTGGTTTAGTGAGATGGTCAGTGAAGAACTTTACAACAAACTAAACTGTCCATTACCTGTCTACTTCACTGATAAAGTGCTAACAATCAAAACTCAAGATTCTCTTTTAGATGCTCTAGACAGATGGACTCTTACAGATGAATTCAGACAGATACAGACAGGTACTCTTTGTTTTCTGTCTTGTCTGATCAACACTAGTACTTATTATTCCTGCCAGAAAGAAAAAAATCCTCGAAAGTCCCTTCCTTTTTGGATAAGAATGGGAATAAAATCAGCTATCTGTTAAGACCTAAACGGGGAAGATCACTACACTTTACATTTTGGTTGCATCTTGTGCTCCGTGTAATTTCTAGTGCCTGATCTTAGATCAGTTCTGTCCATCTGCACTCCTTCACCATCCAAGCCCACCTTCATATGCTTGAAAATTTATAATGGGAAGGCAAACTAAAGCACAGAGCTTGGCTTTGTAAGGAACATGTTGGAATGTGTGGCTTTAACAGGGATACACATGTTAATTTGCCTTATACCCCAGCATACTGACTTTGTAAGAATGAAGTGTTCAAAATGCTCAGAGCTGGAGGTGCAGGTACAGAACAAACACGAAGGAAAAAAGGACCACTAACCTGGAGAAAAACACATCACTACTTATGAGGGAAATTTCATCTGTTAAATCCATCTCCTTCCAACATGAACCACCATCTGTCAATTGGAGGCTGACCTGAGGTATTCCATCTGATAGACCTGGTTGTGGCACTAAGCATGTTTGGCCGGATCCTTCCATTGTGGGCTTTGTCATCTACAGAAGCAAAGAGAGAGAAAAATGAAACATGAAAGGAAGAAAGGACAGAGCAGCCTTTTCAGATAATCTAACAAAAAGACATTCCATAGCAGTGTATAAACAACAAAGAATATGACAAGGTGAGAAATAATAGTATAAAATACCTATGAATCAGACATTCTGTTTGATAAAGACTATTTAAAGAAAAATAAAGGTGTGCCTATGGAAAGAACAGGGGTTCTTTCTATAGGTTGCAAGATTTAAAGAAGGAGGGTAAGTAAAATAAACAGAAAGTTTGAATTTGATCTGCTTCTTGACACAACCAGAGAAACACATGGTAAAGGCAATCATACACCTCTCCTCCTATCCTTTTTAATTTCAACTGATGTCAACATGTGCTCTGGAAGGAAATTTCTTAAGACTGTGAACATTCTGTATTCATGCTCTTTGCTGAGGCAGCCAGGTCACAGAGCTGAAAGTTCAGCTCCCTAAATCCAAGACAAAGTTTCCAAGCATCACTGAGCCCACTTACATTAAGCCAGGGGTCTTGCTCTGCCCTTTCAGCAGAAGCATACAGAACACAAGAGACAGTGCTGCACCAGTATCAGCAGCAGATAAAGGATGGTTAGGGGGGAAAGAGAGCAAGTTCAGAGGTCTGTCCCTCATGCATTGCCACAGCTTTTAGCAATCTGTGCTTTGGGGCTTTTTTTGATTTAAGAGATTGCACCTGGTTCACTGTGTTATAAGCAAACATTGAGCCTAACCTTTGTGCTTACATTCAGTTTTCTCCTGTGTTCACTGCTATGTTTAGCCTTTGCAAGATCCTATGGCTGGGAGTTTCACATCACATTTCACAATACTGTTACACACTAATTAAAGTTATATAAGAAAAGTATTTCTAGTCTAGATATGGTGATAGATATTCTTTCCCTTGTTTCTGAATTATGAGAATTTGTAAATAATTGTTCCTCACTCACCTTCCCCATACCATTCTTGACTTTATACTACTCCAGCAGTTGTCTCTTATCAGACAAAAAAAACCAAAACAGTTTCTGTAGTCTCCAATTTTACAGAAGTATTCTGATGTGTTTGATCCTTTTTGCTGCTTTTCTCTACACCTTTTCACCTTCCATAGCCAGAGCTGCAGGCAGCATTATATATGTAGGCAGATTTAGTGGTGGCTTTTTATCAAAATCCAGCATTTTATTTCCTTTCATGATTGCTTACTGATCTGACAGCTTTGTGATGCTTCAGCAGCATCAAGATCTCTTTTCTGAAAACAAGATCTAATTTGGAGCTCGTTAGTGTACACATTTATATAACTCGTGATTTGTGGGCATTAGTTACCATAGAGTGATGGAAATTCAACTTATAATTCTTCTCAGCCAGTACAGAGTAAATTAGGAGCCTTTTGTAAGTCCCTGTAGCCAGCTTTTAGTTTTTCCTACCTTAAGTAAGTTTGTAATATCAGCACATTCAAACTCTTTCTGGGTCACTATTGAAGTGGTTGAATAGCACAGATTCCAACAAAGATCCCTAAGGGACTCCAAGGAACCCTCTCTCCACTGATAAACCAATCATGTATTTTTACTGCTTTCTAATTATTAACTCATAAAAAGTCTTTTCTGATAAACCAACCATGTACTTTTACTGCTAATTATTAATCCATAAAAAGTCTTTTCTTCTCATCACAAGACGTCTTTGCTTCTTTAAAAACCTTTGATAATCTTATTAAAACCTTTCGAAAATTCAAGTGTGCTACATTGACTATACCTATTCACATGCTCACTAGCTCCTCTGTGACAATTTTTTCTCTAAAGTAATACCGGTGCTTCTTAATGACTCCAATTATCCATTTGTTGATTAATTCTGCTGCCCGCTGCAGTTTCTACAGATCTGCTGGACAGTAAGTCAGACTTTCTGGATCACTCTTGAACCCTTTTCTTACCTGGCTTACCCTAAGATTTTTAGGAAAATTCCTGCTGCTTCCTCTGTTTCATAAGGCTTTGTTTCACTTACATTTGTATTCTAACGCTTTGTGTGCGTGTTGAAAAGTTTCATGGGACAGAAAGCTGCTTCTTACTGAGAAATAATACATATATCAGAGGCAAAAGCAAACCAGAGAGATACATTAAGAGAGCTTCCCAGCTTCAGCCTCTGGACTGCATGTTCCTGGTGAGGTCCTGCCTTTGCTAACATCACCGGGCATTTTGCCTGGAGTCAACATCTCACCTCTGGACCACCACTGGCTTGAATCAATACAATGTCAGCCCATTGACTGCAGCAGTCACTGACTGTTGACACCACGGAAACTGGGCACAGAGCACACAGGCATCAAGCCATGGCTCTCAGGGGCTACACAACTTCGGCAGTGCTGTGATTTAAAAGGGGAAGACCATGTCTGGGGGGGGAGGGGAGGCAGGGATCTACACATGACAGCATTACAGGAGGGACTCACAACAGAAGGCAGCAGGGCCTAGGATTTGGAGGCACCAAATTCTGCTAGAGCGGCTGTTAAGCCTTTCTTTCCCCCTGAAAACTTGCAGTCCCTCATTTAGCTGTTCTGCATCTGAAGGCGACAGTTGTCTCCTGTGTCTGCACTTGAACATCTCTCAGTGTGGCCTTTGGTGCTACTTCACCACCACCTGCTAAAGCTGATGCCATCAATGCCAGAATACATTTACCAGCTCCTATGCTGTCCTGTTAGTACTTCATGGAAGTACATGTGGGTCTAAGCAAAACAGGCAACTTCTATGATGTAGCACATATGCCAGCAGCAGTGGAACCTGGAAACCAGCAGGACACAAGCCTTTCCACTCCTACTATACTATGTGCATCCTGATTTTAAAATTGCAATTAATAAAGCTAAATAATTTTGCTACTGGGTACTGCATTACTAAAATCTGCATTACACAACAAGAAGCACTAGGAAACACGCAGCACATATCTGATTCCCTCTGTGCAAATTATTCATGAACTTTATACTCATTTACAGAAGCTCCTTTTACTGGAAAGTTCCATAAACCCCCCCTATTTATTATTCTGGTGCTCTAAAAGGTTAAAAAAAAAGTTTTGGTACAGTCTGCAATTCTTCTCATTTTCTGGCAATAAAAGATCACTTGGATGCAGGTACTTCCAACAAAAGGCATGCCAATCACATATAAACTCTGCAAGAAAATTCTGTTTGAAAGATCAGACTCAAATTAGGATTATCACTGCATTTCCAGGGCACCTCAAAATCATTAAGAAATGGAAGGAACCAATGTTTCAAATGATTTATAAGCTAGTATTTTGATAGCTTTGGAAAACAATATCATGGCATTGTAGTTATTTCTTTAGCAATATAATCTACAAGAAATGGCAACTTATCTCTGAATTAAATTTACATTTAGTTTCAGTGCAAAACTGCTTTCGGTTGTATCTGTATAAAAACACATTGAGGAGTACAGACTCGATGATCCTTGTGAGTGCATTCTAACTTGAGATTTTCTATGATTCTATGTAGCAAAATGTATTGCTTGAACCCATATGTATTAAAAGTTAAATAAACTTTTTCATTTAAGTAATACGTCTTTAATCTTTATTAACAATAGGAAGGAAAAATGTTCACTGATCTCATTCTACAGTTTTTAGTTACCCTGTGGAAAAGCCACCTGCACTACTATCGTAACAACAGCACTTCAGTGGGGTGCCTCTGACATGAAGATGTGCCCATGGGTAGACAAAGACTTGTGTAATTTGAATTCCTTACAAAGCACATTAAGGAACTATCGACAGAGGCTGCCTAAACACTTTTTGGGTGGTGAAGTTCACAAGAGATCACTTTTTGGCAGATTTCTTTGTACATGCACATGCATGTTTCGTGCAATGAAGTCTGAGAGACCAATACATTACGAAGTGACAATACCTTGCAAAACTGCTGTGCTACAAGTTATTCATTATCAAGACAATACTGGGAAGACATGCATATTAGTTGTTAAATGACAGAAAAGAGAGAGGAAAAAAAAGACAAATATTGTGTAAAGGCTATTCTAATTTTCTTCAATACACCCCTTTTTGTGTCAGCCTAACAAGCCACCTTATCCTCCGGGGGGTGGGGAGGATAGCCAGTGAAACCCCCGGGGAGGGCTATTACAAAGGCACACAAGAAATCCATAAGAAGTTCATCAAGCATTAGTTTAAAAGGAAACAACAACAACAAAAGCCCCTGCAGAAACTTGTTGCATGTTGTAACACATTTCTACAGGCTGTATCTTGTTACACTCTGTACCAAGTACTGTAGGAGGTTTGTAGTTAGCAGTGCAGCACACCCTCATTTGCATTTTGTCTCCAGAACAGCCATTCCACTGAATGACAAGGAAAGATTCAAGCGAGGTTTACAAAGGTCTTGAGTGGAAGAATCTCCCCCACTCCCTAGATAAGGACAACCCTTAGCTAGGAGGCAGTTGTTTTCATCTCATCATGTTCTTGAAAGTACTAACAATAAGAAAAGAAAGCCATTGCCTATTCATTAAAATACCATCTTGTACAGTGGCTGTTTTGATTTTCTCAAGAAGACTTCTAGAAACAGTATCCTGTTTGTGTTTTAGCTCACAGCTTTAGCTCACTCATTTAGCTTATGCCACTTCAATTATTTTTTTCTGCTCAGATTTAACAACAATCATTAAGTTAACCTGACTTCATTCCTTATCTGTTTGATCATTGTTACAAAGTCTAGTTGGAGGCAAATAAGTAGCCTGAATGATCTGGATGATGAGGCAGAGTATACCATCAGCAAGTCTGCAGATGACACAAAACTAGAAGGAGTGACTGACACGCTAAAAATCATGCTACCATCCAGAGCTGACAAGAGCCTCATGTAGTTCAACAAGGGGAAGTGCAAACTCTTGTGCCTGGGAAGGAATAACCAGTATGTGCTGGGGTCTACCCAGCTTGGCAGAGGAGGGCCTGGGGGTCCTGATGGACAAGCTGACCATGAGTCAGCCATATGCCCCTTGCCACAAAGTCAGCCAGAGGTGTCCCATGCTGCATTAGAAGGAGTGCTACCAGCAAGTCAAAGGAAGTGATCCTTATCCTCTACTCAGCACTAGTGCGGCCACGCGTTGAGTGCTGGGACCAGTTCTGAGCTCCCCAGTGTTCTATAAAAAAGATATGGACATACTGGAGAGAGTACAATGAAGAGCCATGAAGATGATGAAAGGACTGGCGCATCTATCCTCTCAGGAAAGGCTGAGAGAGCTGGGACTGTTCAGCCTAGAGAAGAGGAAGGATCTTATCAAAGAGTACCGACACCTGAAGGGAGAGAGCAAAGAGGATGCAGACAGATTCTTTTCAGTAGTGCCCAGTGACAGGACCAGAGGCAATGGGCACAAACTGAAACACAGGAAGTTCCCTCTGAACATCAGTTAACATTTTTTCACTGTGAGCATGACCAAGTACTGGCACAGGTTGCCCAGGGAGGTTTTGGAGCCTCTATCTATGGAGATATTCAAAAGCTCTCTCATCACGGCCCTGTGCAATTGGCTGTAGGTATCCCAGCTGAGCAGCAGGGTTGCACAAGATGACCCAGAGAGGTCCCTTCAACCCCAATCACTCTTTGATTTGGTAATTTTCCCTTTTACATTCTCATTTATCCAGCTAACTAAACATACTGATTGCTGTAAACTGTGATGCCTAAAATGGTGTGGCATGTGTCAGAGGAGCATTTTGTCCCAAGCAAAACCTAACCCATATGGCCTACCAAAGAGAAATCCATAAATCTTTGTAAACCCATAAAAAACTTCACTTCAGAAGATGACACCAACAAATCCAAGGAAAACCCAGAAAAATAGGAATGTTCTGGTTGAAGAACAAATCTGTCTCCTGAAACATTTTCATCTGGTGAAGCCTAACCTCAAACTACTTTTGAGAAAGATCAGATTCAGCCTGACCCAGGTATGTTGTGGGTTGTTAGGGTACAGTTACAGGCTGTAGCTGCTGAAGGCATGGGCTCTGCCAAAGTCTGCTACTCTGTAATTTAAAATGCATCTTTATTCTCAGCAAAATACAAGTAAAATAGTATCAGATGCTACTGACAATCAAAGGGACAATCCCAATAAAGGATAATCAAAACAGCAAAGAGTGGACAGCTACAAGGAATTATCACACCACACATCCTGCATTAAGCTTTCAAGTTTTGCTGTCTCAGAAAGTTCATATATAAGGAACTGTGTTTGCAGTTTTATTAGTGACTAGTCAGTTTTATGACCAATATAAATACACATCATGATGGGTGTTGAAGAAAGTGCAAGAAAACCTTTCCCCTAGAGGCACAAGCTGACCAGTCAAGGTGGCATCATCCCACACATATGAGAGCCAAGATTCTTCATAAATGACTCGCTGCATCATAGAGATGCTTCATCTCCTGGTGAGCTGTCAGAAGTTCCTGGATTCAAAGATAACAGATAAATATACCATATATTCTAAAGGTCTGATGTGGTATGGTGACTCTAATCTTTCAGTCTTCTTGAAGAACAGGGACTGCTCCACACCAAGATGCCATATGCATTGACACAGAGTAAAGATACATATCCTTAGCACAGCTCATCTTGCTTTTCTGGGTGCCTCACTCATCTTCTCAAGGAGATAAAAAAAAACTTCCAATATCCCAAGCTATGTTGAACATGTAAATAATCACGGTAATTTATATCCATTTGAGTAATTAGGTAGTCAAGATGCAGAACTTTTTGAAGAAGCTACCTGTGAGTTTATAGTTAAGATGTCATAATTGAAAGGATGACAAAGATGTTTCCATGAGGTTATCATAAAAAAAAACCAACCCAAACAGAAGGTATTTAAAACATTTACAGTACTGTCTTTAATACTGCATGAACGTACTCTTGCAGAGAAGAGAGAAACTTCACTGAAAAACTTCCTTAATAAACCAATGGTACTCAGATGTCCACCAAAACAAAGAGTTCCACATTACCTTTTGAGGAGCTTCATATTTTGTCAGCTTAGGACTCTGTAGTGTAGATCAGTACAAATATTCTACAGAATAGAAAAAGGCATGTTTCTCTGCAGCATTACCTCTGCTTCATGAACAATGGAGAAAGGGAAATCATCAGCCAGATGCACCTCTTGCCTGACATCTAACCAACCTGACTCTACCAGTTCACTCAACCAGGCACATGCGTCTTTGCCAACAGACTGGCCAACCTGGCAAGAAGAGCTTCAAACTAGTAAAGGTGGAAGAAAGGGTGAGTTATAAAGATCACACACACAAAGCAAAATAAGGATTGAGTGGGTATACCTCCACTAAGCACATGCAGCCAAGGAAGTGCCTACAGGACATGACTACAGCATATCCTCTTGCACCCCTCCTGGAAAACAGACATGCTCCAATACTTCCCTGAAATGCTTGTATGCACAGAGTATGGAAAATAAGCATGAAGAACTAGAGATCTATGTGAGGTCACAGGGCTTTGATCTTATTGCAGATCAAAGACAGATCCACAGAGACATCGTGGGATAGCTCACATGACTGGAACGTTGTCATCAATGGCTACATGCATTTTAGGAAAGACAGACCAGGTGGTGGAGTTGCCCTTTGTGTGTGAGAACACCTGAAATATCTGGAGCTCTGTCTCAGGGTGGATGAAGAGCAGATTGAGAGTTTATGGGTCAAGATTAAAGGGCAGACTAGCGAGGGTGACACTTGTGGATGTTTGCTACAGACCACCTGCATCAAGAGCACACAGCAGCTGAGACCTTTTATAGATAGCTGGAAGTAGCCTCACAGTCATACAACCCGGTTCTCATAGTGAGCTTCAACCACCCTGACATCTGCTGGAAGAACAACAGAGTGAGGAACAAAGAATCTGGGAAGTTCCTGGAAAGCACTGATGATAACTTTCTGACACAGGTGATGGAGGAGCCAATGAGGAAAGGTGTACTGCTGGACCTATACTAACAAACAGGGAAGGACTTAAGTGATGTGAAAGTTGGGGTCAGCCTGGGCTGCTGTGACCATGAGATCATGGAGTTTAGTATCATGTGAGGAGAAAACAAGGCAATATGAAAGTGCAGCCCTGGACTTCAGAAAAGCTAACTTTAGCCTCTGCAGCAATGACAAAGACAGTGGGACTGAATGCATCCTCAGTAAGCTTGCAGATGACACTGAGCTGAATGGTGCAGCTGACACTCCTAAGGGACAGGATGTCATTCAGAGGCACCTGGACAAGCTCAAGAAGAAGGCCCATGTGAACCTAATGAGGTTCAACAAGGCCAGCAGGTCCAGGGAGGTGATTCTGCCCCTCTACCCTGTTCTCGTGAGACCCCACCTGGAGTACTGCCTACAGCTCTGGAGTCTTAAGCACAGGAAAGACATGGAGCTGTTGGAGCAGGTCCAGAGGAGGGCCACAAAGATGAACAGAGGGCTGGAACACCTTGTCTATGAGGAAAGGCTGAGAGAGTAGGACTTACTCAGCCTGGAGAAGAGAAACGGCTGGAGAGACCTCACCTCAATACTTAAATGGACCTTTCAACACTTAAATGGGGTGTATAAGAAAGATAAGGTAGGCTTTTTAATAAGGCTTGTTGTGTAATGGTTTTAAATCAAAAGAGGGTAGATTCAGACTAGATATAAGGAAGAAAGTTTTCATGATGAGGGTAATGAAACACTGGGAACAGGTTGCCCAGAGAGGTGGTGGGTGCTCATCCCTGGAAACATTCAAGGGCAGGCTGGATTGGGCTTTTGAGCAACCTGATCTAGTTGAAGATGTCCCTGCCCATGGCAGGAGGATTTGAGTAGATGACCTTTAAAGGTCCCATTTAACTCAACCTATTATATGATTCCAAGACTGGATTGAACTTAAAGCAAGAGAACAGTCATCTTTCAAGAGACAGCTGTAAGTGCTAAAAATGGGCTTGTGCTGAAGCACAGATTCAGTTCAAAAACTAATAAAATATAAAAAAGTAATTAAAAATCACCTTGATTCATCACTTCATCTACCACCTGCAATATGGATTTTAGAACCATGCAGGCATATTGCAGCTGACAAATTATTTCAAAGAAAAAATGCTTCATCATCCTAAACAGCTGACACTGGGAGACAAAGATCAATAGCTCTGTAATTCTTATCAGGTTTAGCAGAGAGTCAGCACAGGTAACATAAGCAATAACACATACTTGAAAAATTCAGCTACCAGCTCTCTTCCGTACTCACAACCAAGAAACAAATCCTTCCATGGGTAACTGCCACAGTGAAATCATGAAGTCAGAATGAATGCAGTCATCCTTACAATCTGTGCAGATGCCACTGTCATGTTTGGATTTCTGTTACTCTACTTGTATTTTTAGTTATTATATCACTAAAATACCTCCTCTGTACTCCACCCTACTCAGATTCAAAGTTAAATTTGATGCAATCCTAAAGTGTATATAAAGATTTAAAGTTCAACCAAGTTCTGTTGTTTTATGCAATTTCCTGTGTCTTAAAGAGGTCAAGAACCTTTGGATTCAAAGAGATGAGCATTATCTTCCTCTAAACCACAGCCTTCATATTTGACAGAAGCCACTGCAAACAGCAGAACTGCTTACATGCTTAAAAGTAAACACACACTTACAAACTCTGTTAACAGTGCATGATTCCAGACATAGAGAGCTAGCAAATGCTCTCAGAAAGCCTACAAAATTCAAGCACACAGTTATCACATTTCTAGTTAGGTCACTTTCACTGTATGTGGATCCCATAATCTTATTTCAGTAAACTTTCTCAAAGCTAAAGTCATGTCTGTTATAGCTCATGGTCAAAGACCATGGACTGGAAATTGTATAGGAATTACTTGTGTCATAACTATTTTCTTATTTGTAACTGCTGTACCGAAATTTGTCTATTTTCAGTGAAGCTTTAAATTAATGCTGTAACAGCAAGTTGATTCCTAATGTGCTGCAGATATCCAAATCACAATAAACTCACTGTCTCTAACTTTATCAGATCCACAGAACTAATCTAAATGAAGAATAACAGACACTTATTTTACTTATTGAAGTTAATAGACAGGATTCTGAATATAGACTGAGATTCACCGAGATGGTAACAGTTTTCCCCAGTTACTTCTCCATCAAAACAAATTTCTTGAAATTTAGTAACATTCCCATTAGAAAAGTCTGCAGAAAATCTCTACAATATGGCTGATTCTGGTCTGAGGCCACATGAAACCACTCTGGGAAACCACACCTGTGGTTTATCAGAGCTGTTTAAATCATGATGTCTCAGTGAATGTATTTGAGCTTGCTACTCACTGCTCTTTGTACCAGCAAGATGAAAAGGAGGTGCATAAACGAATCAGTTCCATCTACCCTTATCTTTAGGCAAGTCCACAGAAACAGGGCATTCCAGAATCCTCATACACTATTCAAATCCCTGCACTGAATTTATGGCATTAATAGACATGATTGTAGTGGCACCTACATTGTGGACCACATACTGTTACCTCAGCCCCCAGCTGCATTAACTGGAAAACATTTAGTTAAAATTATCTTCTTCCCAGACTTGCTTCTCTAACATGAAGGCAAACAGGCCTACCCAGTGAATCACCTAATACAGAAAGGCATAGGAGGGAGAAGCCCTGTCTTTACCTGTGTTACCTGCTTCCATACTTACTTATTTAGGCAACCACCATCTTGGTTTTTAACTGTCCATGTATGACTAACAAGACTAGACTTAATGACAAGCAGAAGCTCCCTAAAAGACTTCAGACCCCATATTTTCCCCATTAGCTCTATTCTCTATGACATATCATATAACTAACTCAATCAGTGAAAGAGGCCTGTTACTGTAAATGAGTTGCTGCATGATATGTAGGAAAAAAAAAAAAAAACCCATATAAAATACTTCAATAGCAAAATTACCATTTACTATGATCTGGGACTACACTCATATTATTAATATTTAAGGCAAACAAAATTTGCCTATTTTCTTTGTGCAACTGGCAATTCCAAATATCAAAGCACTTGATTTAAAGTGCTTTACCAAAAATAACTGACACTCTGGTGCTCAAGGAAGATCTGGATGAACAGTAAAAAGTAACCCCAGAGATGCTTCCACTAGGGCAGATTCAGTGAACAAATTTCAAATTCTCCCTGAACACTAAACATAAATATTGTGTACTCCAGAAAGATGTAATCTGAACCAAAGCTATCATGTCCTAAAACCATTAAAATTCAAGACATCAACCCAGCAGTAAGATAATCTTCAAACCTGAGAGTCTTCATGGAACACGAAAGGAGATTGTTGGAGTGAACCTTCAACACCATAAGGCCCCTTTCCTGCCAGAAGCGAGGTGCGTTTGCCTAAGGGAGCCCTTTCAGCCTCCTACTCATGCAGCTCTACAGGCAACATTGTCAGAATGCTGCAAGCATGCAGCATGCATGGGATGGGGGCCAAAAAGTGACAAGATGTATGGGCCTCAAGCCAGAAGATACAACATGCTCCCAGTGATTGCCAACTGCTGCATTGCCTCTGCAGAAGGAAATCTAGTACAGGCAATGTTCTGAATCAGGGCAGAGTGGACTTCCTCCAAGTGGAGAGGAAGGAGTGGGATTGATGTAGACCTCTCAAGTCAGGGGTTCTGCAGGTGTGGCAGAGAATAGCACCCTGCAGCTGAGCACCCAGCCAGTTCACTAGACTGAAATGTTTAACTCCTTGATTTGACAGCTTCATCCATTGGTAAGGAATCTCAGGGGAAGGTACGTTGAGGACTCCCTGATGGACCTAAAAAATGAAAGTTCTAAAGCAAAATAAGCATGGATGCCTTCATATCAGGGAGATACACCATCTAGTTTCAAAGTAATATACAAGGAAGACTACATAATAAAAAAAAATACATCCTTCTTCTTGAGGTAATACCAAACTCCTTATGCATATGTTTTCTGGCACTATATAAAATAATCCTCCCTTGCACTCCTTCCTAGAGAATTCCATCAGTTAACAGTTTGGCACATACTGTCTTTGTGTCACTGATGGTCTGAATGCACTGAGAAAGACTCTAGCCTTTGCTATTTATTTTTTTCCTGTTCTACATTTATGTAGTTGCTTCAGAATAAAACTGCTGGTAACTTCAATCTGCCCCACATATAAAACTGGCTCCACATACTCTTGCAAAGTCATTCATAAATTCGTTTTTGAACTCCAAGAACCTCAAAATCCCCCATTTCTGCTCCTGCGCCTGCAATCCCAGGCGATGCACTAACATATCAGGCTGGCTGAGTTTTTTCTTATGCTCTGGGATTGAGTCTATGCATGTGTGAATATCACCATTGTCTATAAAGCAGGGAAAAAACCCCTCATAGGTAAAACCAGACAGTGTACTGTAAATGGCATTTATCTTCTTTTCCTGTGCATTTCTGTTCCACATATGGACACTAGAAAGATGGATCTACCATTGCTTGGCGGCAGCAAGTACCTGAGTATTTCTTATGGCCCTTGTTCCATACTGGTGGCTACCTTCTGCTTCAGTATTTTCATGCTGTATCAAGAATAGTATAGATGCTGATGAGGTATCAGGCATCCTGGTATCTCAGATTACCAAGTGATGCCCTGGTAGTGAGGCTGCTTTCAAAAGCAGACACCTTGTACTAAGCAGGAATTCTGTCACAGGCTCCGACAAAGGCAATTGGATACTGTGAGCATCAAGAATCAGCTTAATCCTCTTTTGGACATGCTTAAATGGGGTCAGCACTACAGGTCAAATGATTACTGCAGAACATTTGGTCTGTGCCAACTCCTTGTGTGGACATATCTAGAGTCAGAGCACCTCTGTGGAGCAGCAAAGCTTATGGCCTCTTAAGAGATATAAAAACCAATCCTCAGGTACTATGCTGAATGTAGAGTCAGAGCATCCCCACAGACAGCAAAGATAACATAAATATTTGTCTCCAAATCTTAGAGTTCTTGCCTGGCTACAGAGACACTGCTCCTCTGAGAATCATTTCTGCCTTTGATTCACTTGGTTTCTTTGGACTCTCTCAGCTTGAACAATAGAGGTATCAAGAGTAAGAAGCACAAATATGGCCAGGTGATCACAATCAGAGAAGAGATATGGCAATATACTTAGAAAGCTGACTATGGTGATGATTTGTTTTCAGTTTCCCACAGGGCAGACTTTCTGCTCATGTCTGTATCCAGCTGCCTATTCAGAGTAACAGTGAGAACAATAAAAATTATGGTAGGTTACTGCAGTTACAATAGGCATCATTTGATATTTCAATACAGTCTTAAAATAAATATGCCACCTCCAGTGAAGAAGTCTTAAAGTAAATGCTCTGTAAACATCAGCTGTGCTATTAAAGGGCAAATGTTAATCAGACCATCAAAAGCCAGGGAACACAGGTAAGTCAAGTCAGTACAGCACCCATCACATTCCTCCATCCTTCCTGTTGGCTAACTGTTTGAGGTGTAAACAAGTAAGTGTTTGCCAAAGGACTGCTGTGTTAGAAAAGCATGAAGGTGTGCCAAAATTCAGAGCTGCTCCAGTGAAGTCCATGTAAGTATGTTGGGAAGTCTCAAACAAGCTTCTGAAAAACCTGTCTTTCTCCATGTATGGTACTTCTCCCGTTCACAGCATGACAATGATTACACAGCAATGAAAGCATTCAGTGCCTAAAAGACACTGTTGGCACTGGCCTGAACTGTACTATATCCCATAAAGTGCAGACAGATCCTTAAAGGAAAATTAATTAGCCTTACATCTGTATTTCTTCTGCTTTGCAATATCATATGGCCAACTCATTAATGAAGGAACCTGAAGAGGTGAAATGACAACTGCAAGGTTCACTATAGCTACCCACCCTTCAATTGCTTTTCCTTCTCGGCATTAAAGTTTATGAACTCTGTACAAAAAGCAGGTTCAGGCCACAGGGATTTTGAAGACAGCAAGAGCAGCATTTTCAAGCACACCAGTAAAGTGGCAACTACATGTGCCCAAGCTCAACTAGTATGTTTTTTATGGCCCTCTGAATCAACACTGGGTGATACAGATAAGCTGAGACTCCACTAGAGATTCCAGTAGACTATGTAACAATACAGCAAAAAAGGGTTATAAACTTCCTGTTCTTGGTGCATTCACCTCTGAACTACAAAAAGAATCAGAAGATACATTCCGTACTCTACAAGGATCCTTAAGGTGATCTCAGAGGTCTTTTCTATCTCCCATTTCCATGGCACTGTATCTTCATCATAAATATACCTCCAATTTTAAGTACAAGTCATTGCAGTTAAATGACTCAAGTGAGTCATGTAGGTGTGTTCTATCAGATTCTTCTGCAACTTGCTAGAAAGTTAGAAATTAACATTCCTACAGTTTGCATAGGACAAGGCTTGCTGCTGACTGAATACTATTAAGAGGAGCATGCAACAGTCAGTGATTGCAGAAAGCATGCAGTACAACACCTGCTTTCATTATATTGAATGGAAATGAAAAATGAAAACAGAAGTGTGTAAATGAAAAGCAGAAAACCCTTTGATAGCACACTATTAACTGCTTGTCATGGATTCTGTAACAGCATATGTAGATTGATATGTTTTAGTATAAAAACGCATTCAGTTTACACAAAATAATGTTTCCAAAGGAACAGGAGATCTGTATACTTAGAAAACAGCAAGCAACTCTAGGTAAGAACCAATTAAACATTAACCTCCACAACTCTGCTCAGTACAGGCTGTGGCAAGAGATCTTATTTGCACTGGGCAGAGTGCATACAAGTATATTTTTGTGGTTCTCTGAAAAAAGATTGTATTTACAGTTTATTCCAACACTTGCAAACCTCTAGTCCCCTCCTTATTGTCCTCCAGTCCATGCTGGTTTTTACAAGGCAATCGTTAACACAAGATGATATCATTCCTCCTACAAACTGGCTGTTTTCTCTTACTTTAACTTTGCAGCATATGTTAGCAAATTAAGGGGAACTTTAATTAAGGGGAAGAACACCATTAAACCAAAAGATGCAAGCTGAAAGACAAAAGCTACTAGAAGGTACCAGGTAGGCCTAACAGTCATGTTTTCAGACCACGTAGGTTCCTAAGGCTACTTAGAAAACTTACAACAAACAAAGCAAAACCTTAAAACACAGTTCAAGTGTTTGAGGTTCAAACACTTGGGTCAAACCCAGAACCTCAAACACAGATTTTCAGTTCAAGCTGAGAATCCACTGTTGTCAATGTTTTATTCTTACATATTAGCTCCTGAAGGACTGGCAATCTGTTTGATATGACCCTAAAGTGAACATGTTTGTTTTGGATAATACTGTCACACTTCAGGAACTAAGCACATTTCTGATTATTTTTTGGTTTTTGAATATTCTGTGAACTTGCAGCTCAAAAAAAAAAAAGTCATGTAAGATATTTTTGACTATAGTTCTACTGATTCCTAACTCTGATAGCAGAGATTAAATAACTGTACATCTTCAGAAATCCAACCCTAGCATTCTCAGAACACTCTCTGGTATTGGAATCCAAACAATAAACATAAGTCGTAATTTTCAAATGTGAGTATTTCAAGTCAGGCACCTGCATTCCACATGGCGTGCTAAAAATGTCGAAATTTAGTCAAGTCACATTTTCCAAGAGTTAAAGAGCAGATGTCTGCCTGTATTTATGCTAAGAGAGATTATACAATTACACAGACTTTCGTACTTGCATAAAAAATAATTTTATTGTGTAATTACCTATAAACATAACTGTGCATCCCTGAATTTTGAGAATTCTTTGAGATTTCTCTTTATCCATTTTAGTGTTGCTTGTGAAACTTATGAAAGTACAGGATGAAATCTGTTGTGCTTTAAAGCCTGATTTCCTTTAAAACTAATGATGTGGCTACTATACAGCTGGGATAAATCAACTTGGAGCCATAAAACTACTAACATGTATCCCATGCAGAAATACTACCTGAGCATCACTCTTCTAGACCATTACAGACCTCCAGAGAATGCTGTGAGGGGTGAGGCTTATTAGCAATTGCATACTTTCCATTCTCACATGAAGAAAAAACTGCCCAGTATAGCATACTGGATACAAAACAAGCTCAAGCTTTGTTTTGCTCTGCTGTGTGTGCTCAATGATCAGAACGACCTAACTGTTTACATTACCCAAGTCCTGCTTACTGTCAACAGCTGCCAGCAGCTACCTCTCCATCTCACACTCCCCAAACAGACAATCCCACCTGGAAAAACTGCCACGTCCATCTATTAACTCTGAATGATACACCAACGTCTCTCCAAAACCTGCCCAGACTAGAGTACTCACTCAGCTCACCAAGTTGCACCATAAGACCCACTACTGTTACTCTCAGGAGTACCTGGGCCAAGGTAAAGAGTTAATATCTATATAGGATTTTGAAATAAGGTTAATTAGTTTTTGAAGTTAATTAGGTTTTGAAGTAAGTTTCCTTAGTGATTTCTAAGAAAGAATTTAGAAGATCAAGGTGAAAACCAGAGACTGTTCATTTAATTTCCTGACTTTGATGGGCAATATTTATTGGCAAACAGTCTAGTCAGAAGTATGTCAGCATAAAGCAAAGTTTCTAATCATCGCTTTCATCTGCAAATGTAACAAATTTAGAGACTTTCAGATTTTCCTAACCTTACACAATAGTAACAACAAGCTCTATTAGCCCATTCTAAATTATAGACTGTTATTTCCCATGAGATTTATTATCACAGTATCAAAACTCCTAACTACTTTTGCTCAAACAGCTCAAAAAGCCTGAGGCCATCTTTTAGCTCTGGGTTAACACAGCAGTGACCCTCAAATACAATCCATAGGTATGACTCTGATACAAATGCTAATAATTATCAAAACCCACTACAGAGCACAGCTGGCTTGTCCATGCCCTAAAACAGTAAAGAAATCACTTCATTCAAATTCCTGCCCAGTGTTCTTACACCTACATCACATGAATTATACTAGCCCAAGAGACAGATCCTCTTCCTTAGGAAGGCTACTTTCTGGTAAAGAAATCATTCACTCTGGCAAATTGTTTGCAAGTCATACAAAAATGCAGATTTTACAGTGTGTGAGACTCCACCTTAATAAAAGCTTTAAACCAATTAGCTATGGAGATTCCTATAATGAAGAAAGATTAGCACATCCCTAGAATACTCTTCAACCTATTTATTCTTCAAGAGAATAACCTTTTACGACAAGAAGCACTGATACTAATAAAGACAGGTAGTTGAGTACTCCAGCTCCTAGCTTTGTCAAGGCCATTCTTAAAGGACAGACTAAATCACAGGCAGGTAAGAGATACTTAGAAATGTCTCTTACTCCATTAAACTTCCTGCGCTTATTTCTCTTTAGGTTTACCTCTTTGGACAGGCAGACTGACCATGATTATTAGTGTGAGTCTTCCATTAAATATTTATTTTCAGATACATACTTGAATTAATTTTAGGGAGATGACTAACATCAGCAGAAAAGTCTGAGCACAAAACCCTAGCACAAAAAGACCTCATCTCCCACATCCTGAGTAGCTACCACTACTGGCTCTGGATGAGAACCTTGGGAAATTTTTGGTAAACTTTAATGGAATGAGAAAATATTTGCTACAGTAGTTCTGCTTCAGTTACTCATTATAGTTTTTCTAGAATGAACTGTACTGTTTCTTTTATCCATTACCATTAATAAGTAAGATGGTTTCATATAGCATATTTGCATCATGCATTCTTATCTGGCTGGAATGCAAAGTTCAGACTGAACAGGACACTACCCTTGCATTTATTGTTTTCAACAAATTGTTGAATAGACATAAAAATTGTTAAGTTTCAACCTCAGCCAACTGTAGTCCCAGACATCTTGAACTGCACAGTGAATCTGCAGTCTTTTTTATTTGCAACACACTGTAACACAAGAGTGTAAAGATTATAATCACCCTAGGAAGGAGTTAGGAAAAAAAAGTTGGTAAAACTAAGTTATCTACTGTGGTCTATTTTAAAGATACATTTATTTGTTGAGAATTTGGTATTCCAAGACATCTTTGTAACAATCTCATTATTACTGCTATGCTCACCTTCTCTTTCCTACTTGGTTCAGTAATTAATCTCTTTTTGGCCTCACAAACTGCATAATCAAAGGTCTCCTTTGGGATTTTCAGTTTCAATGTTATCAGAAAGCATCAGATCTATTTTGTTAGCTTATAAAATGTAGAAGACAACCTGAATTAAAACAAACTCTATCAATGTGAAGCTTTTTCTTAACTAAGGCACAATTAGATTTGTACAGAAACAAGGAGTCAGATTCCCTTCTGATATAAAGAAGGGGCAGCTGTGAACCTCACCAAAATATTACTGCATCAAAGTATTTGGCCTTGTGCCCCAAAAGAGAAGAGCTGTTACACATGACTGCTCACTGACTCTATGCAGGGGCTTTGACAGAAAAAAAAGCTGTTGTCAGTGCAGTGATTAAGGCTGAACATGTCAGTAACAGTATTTCATTAGGAAAAAAATAATCATGGTAGTTTGTAGAGAGATTCGGACAGAGAAATACAAAGCCATGGGTAATACAGAGAAGATGGACTGTTCACTATCTCCTTCAGTTAAAGAAAAAAAGAGAAAAAAAGGTGACCTTCAAACGATACTAGTAAAAGCCATGTTTATAACAAAATGAGTCCGTTCTTCATGTGAGAGGAAGTAATTTGGCACTCTTTGTCAGATGATACCTTGGAAACAAAAACCTTACACGTGCAAGGAGTACACAAGACAATTGCTTTGTACATCACTAAATACACACGCCACATCAAGTCCAGGAAAGCCTGCAAAAATAGTCACAAATTGGTAACTGAAGGAAACACCTTGCTGCCCTGTTCCTATTCCTCCCTGGATATCTGCTTATGGGCAGTGTGGAAGGCAGCATGCTAGGCAGCACGATAGGCTAGATGGATCCCAAGTCTAAGCCAGTACAGCACTCTCATGTAGGATGATCAGCCATTGAGAGCATTTATTCAGTGACTTCAATGCTGCAAATGTTTGCAGAAATGATGCATTAGCTGATTACACAGGGATAGCTGCAACAGCTGACTCGATAGCGGGTCAGCAGCTGTACACCACAGAGAAGGGAATATTTTGTTTCTCTCAACAGCATCCCATGTAACAGCGCAATGCAGCCTTTGCTTCAGGTAGATGTCAGCAGGGTCACACCTGTGATTTTTCCCTAGGCTACAACAAAAGTGCACAACAGTGCTGTCCAAGGAGCCATAGAGAACAAAGAGTGAATTTCAGAGTTCCTGGATCTCCCTTCATGTGATGCTGGAGCAATGTATATTACCCAAACCAGTGCTGTTCCCTGCACAAAGTTCCCTGGAGCACAGCAGTGCAAATGTGATATGCAGCAGTGCTATCAAGGGTGCCAATGCAGAAGCAAAAGAGCCACAGCAGTCACAGAGCTGCTTTTCCTCCTACTCACAAGACAAAGAAAATATGGCATCTCTTCCCCTCTGTGATCATGCAAAATAGCTCATGGCTGATTAAGGCTCTATAAGACATGCAAACTATCAAGTAATCTATATTTTTAAGACCAAAACTGTGCAGCCAATGACATGAGCACTTTCAAAGGCATTTTCTAATTGTTGTGGTCACAGGTATTTTCATGAATGTTAACCAGATAGAATAAGTAATTTTTACTGAGGTATCAGTTCACAGAGTCATCATTCAATGGCACAGATACCTTCAGGAAAAATACAGACAAATATTTAACATGAGCAGGAATTAAAAATCTCTCAACAATGTATTTGGTATCCTTCCTATTTTGCATTGAGAAAATTATGAAAACATCCTTTTTAGAAAGGGCAACAAGGTTAGCAAAGCTGTTAAACATTTTCTTATCTAAATAAACTGTGTAACAAAGATTGAAACAGCTAGAATTTAGAGATAGGATTCTTTGCCTTAGTTGCTACTGGCATATAGAAGAAGGGTAAAGCTGACGGTACCTATCTCCTGTTCTACCTTGCTATCACACTATACTTTAATAACCAGAATTCAGCAGAGCTGTTTCAGACAAAACTCATAAAAAGCAGAATCTCGTGGTTTGCAAAAAACGCATCACTGCTTTTCAATATGAAACTAATACCCTATTCAGCTCCACTTTCATTTCCTTTTGTTCTCCCAAGACTATTTATATGTATGACCTTTTACCTGAGACTGTATCTCTTAATAAACAGCCAAAGGTTACTCTGTTTCGCCTCAATACAACCTTAACTTACTGCAATTATTGACACAAAACACGTACAAAGGTCATGAATTGCGATAGAAAAGCAAGACAGAGATGCGGAAATCCATTATTTTTAGAGATGACTGCAATATAGAAAAGGAAGTGACAAACACAGCAATAATCCCATGATATACCTCAATGCTGGCAACTACATCTGTGGAATATCCTTGGTATTTTCTAGGAGGAGGAGCAAAATGTGACTCCAGCCATCTAGGAGGACCAGTTACTGAAGGCTGCAAAAACTTGAACTGGAAATACTGGGATCAAATACAATACCAGAATTTGCAACAGGTTACAAAATCTTCACCAAGTGAACACATTCATCTTCCATGCCCATCCCCACAATCTGTAACTAAAACATCCCTGAATTACCAACAATATTTCCAGCACAAATCCAAACCATAGCTTCATAGCTGCTATTAACAAAATTAACTCTACCACTGCCAAAACCAGCACACCATCATACATTAGGTGGCAGGGTTAAGGTGTCATGCAATAGATTAATGACACAACTCAGCTTCTCATAGCTGAGGTACAAATAAGGAGCCTGCAGCAGAACCTATGATTAAAAAACCAAATCAAACATTTACAGAGTGACACAACACTGCTCTCTTGCTGGGTGTACCTAATGTGCATTGTGTTCAGTAACAACAGAGCTACGAACACGTTCCAGGGGAACATTCTATTCTCCCTTGCAATTTTGAAAACTGGAGTTTGATTTATGTATTTACTGTAATGCTATTCATAAATAGAAAAAGTATGATCTAAAACAAAACCATGACCTAGCTATGGGACAAATCTAGGCTCTCCAGACATGCATCTCATGTTACACCTGCTTATACTCTGTCTTGAAAAAGCTAAACTGCATTTCTGATACAGAAATCCAAATACTCCTAAGGAAAAAAAGCCTTTCACATGTGGAATTCAGCAATGTTACCTTTAAAAGGTGTATCTGATGTTGCAGTAAATTAGGGATTCCTAAGTGTCTCTATATGGTTCTAGTCAATAGTGTTAGTTCTCCAGCACACAGAGAACTCAGAGACCTGTTTCTGAACAGTGAAACCGAGATGTTCACTGCTGGCAATTAAGGTCAAATGCTGCTGGGATCTGCTGGATAGATCATATTTTCAAGAACGTACATATTCAGACACATAGAGAGTGTCTGGTCTCTTGCATCAGATACTCCTGTAGCTCTTAGACTGCCCTGAGCCCTGTTTATTACAAGTAAGTTTTGGGGCACCATAAACCCTGCAAAGCAGTGCATGTTATAGGTGCATCAGGGTGCACCAACCAGATTGTCCTGAACAAACTATACTCATAGTACTCAAAGAAGAGCTTCTCAAAAATGGACAGGACTTATACCGAAGTCAGTGAGCGTTTCACTACTGTTATAGTGGGGAAAAGAATTAATTCAGCACTGAGGCTTTCTGAAGCTCCCACCTTGAATGTACTACAGATGAAGCTGGAGGCAGAGGTCAGTGAGATTTAAATCCCTGCAGGACGAAAAATCTCTTGCACTTCTTCACTCAGTTCTGACTGCCTGAAATATGTCCTTGTTACAAAGACAGCCCTGACAATTTATACAGAGGGAATAATGCTGATCATTTTGTGTAACCTGATTAACTGAATGACTAATTAATGAGAAACAGAAAAAACATTGGGGAATCTGAACAGCAGGAACTGTGAGATTTGTCTTAGTAGAAAAAACTTTCATTCTCCTGCTAACCTCCTTTTTCCCTATGGGTACAGCAAGGATGCTCAGAAACAGCTGGCTAGAGCAGGAGTTTACATGCTTATTTTACTCTACCTTGTTTCTTGGTGCTGACTTTGATGCTTCCCTTTTGAAAGATGCTGTTGTACTGACTGAGATGGACTGCTTCCAAGTGCTAAATCATGATTTCACCCCCTCCATCAAATCCCCCTTCCCAAAATACAAACCCCCTCAAACAAACCAACAACAGATACTGAATGAGAAACATGTCAAGTACAACATGTGCAAATACAGACCAGGACACACATACACATGTGGATCTTATTTCCTCCACATTTTTGCTATGTGATATTATCATGGGGCAATGATAATATCACTAAGCATTTGTTTAAAGAAAAAAACTGTGAGAGAGTAAAAGCAGAGTTGCATCTCGACTGCAAAATTTGCCAGCTGGGTTCAAGAAATTTATAGCATTCTAGAAATCTGGACAGCAGGACAGAAAGAGGGAGTTGGTATATGCCCCAGATCCCCTTAAATGGGCTAAACCTTAGCAAATCTACTCTCACAATGTGTTAAAATGAAAACATTGTTGGTGAAGTTCTAGCTAAAGAAATATAAGCAGAATCATTTATTATTCTTTACAATTTAGCATTTGTGTAAATATTCAGGATTGCATTTAGTAACATAACACCACATGTGACAGATTTAGCATCTTGTGAATGCTTTAATGAACTTCAAAAGCAGAAACATTTTGTTTTAATAATACATACACAGAGTTGTCAAAACCAGCAGAGCATTGGAAAGCTATTTCAAAATTACACAAGGACACATTCGGGGATCTGATTTTTCACTTGCCTTTCTGAGTCACAGCCTAAACATAACTATCCTCCTCACTCCAGACTGAATCTGCTACAGGTGAAGGGTTTGAAGGCTTATAAACTTTCCCCTACAAATCTCATATTGCTCATTTCCTGTCAGCTCTCATCTTAAAATGTCATTCTGGCTGAATCACTATAATACCCTTACTATAAACATCCCCATCTGCTCTCTGGTGGACAACTGCAAAGTGAATTCTAGCCAAAGAAATACTAAACAGAAAACCAGAGACAGCCTTCCACAGGTGCTCTTTCTCCTCACACACTTTCCACCCATCTTCACATCTTCCATGTAAACCCACTCCTAGCCTTGGGAGCAACATGCGCCAGGCAGGAGAAAACTGGCATAACGTAACCAAATAAGGGGATACTGGGTGAAATGGAAATGTTTGCTGAGACCTTCAGAATAGATTTTCAAAGGAGATCAGTTCCTCCTGCCTTCTGTTGGAAAAAATTAATCCAGTACTGAAAACTGGCCGTTAACACCATGCTAAAATGGTCCCAGACATGAAAGAAGAATAAAGGAAACTATCTAGACCCTGCAAGCTCAGCCAGGATAACATGGATTACTAGGGGATGCCTTTCTTCCTGACGTAAATGACAGATTGCTCCTGTGTCTGCTCAACATATAACCATGTGGCCAGAGCACTGAGGTGGCAGGGAAGGGTGACTTATATAGGGGGAGCTCACTCAGCCACAGAGTTGGTGAGTTTTCAGCAGTTTCTCTTGGACCTTGTCAAGTGATTACATCCTCCTGTTAAGGTATTTAAGAGAAAACAGCTGAGGAAAGGAAAGAAACACTGGTGAAGATCTTTTTTTACTCATCGGCAGAAATGATCTGAAACATCATGACTTTCAGTGGAAATGGAGCTTTGCAACTGACAGCAAAGGGAGCAAAGTCAAGCTAAGATGAAGAACTTCATGACTATCTTACCTTTCCTACCTTTCCTCAGGGATGAAAGGCTTAAATCCTACCAGCAACTGAATGATCTGGTCTGAATGCTCAATCTTCACTTCAAAACAGTGCTGCTGAAGTCAGCACACTCTCCATGACATAAAAGAAAATGCACTTAGGGACTTGCCTAGCTGGGCTGGGCACTTTGCACACACCAAGCACCAACAGATGCAGCTATACAGAGTGGATTGCTTGCCTCTTCAGAAATCAAACAGCAGGCTTGCAGAACACAGTGCATACACTTTTGCTGCCATTTAAAGTACAAAGAACTATTCAGCTAACTGGTCCTCCCAACTGAACTGACAGCTTTTGTTAGAAGGCTGGAAACAAACAGGAAAAAAAATGCAAGAAGTTAATTGCATCTAAAATAAAAAGGTTGTTTTGAAACCATTAGTTTTTGCAAAAACCAGCAAGAGACCAATTTCTGTAGCAATTCAGGGAGTGAAACCTGTCTGTTCAGAGGTCATCAGAATGCATCTATTTTATATTCACAATGTTGAAACTGCACATTTAGAATTTCATTTGACTTTTAAACTTTGATTTTAAATTTAAACATTATAATTTTAATTTTATAAATGGACTTGCTTTCTCTTCTGAATCAGGTGGACAGATTTATTTTATGACTCAGTGGGGGAAGAAGGGGAAAAGCCTCTTGCTTTCCTGTCCCAGATATGTAATGAAGCCAGGAGCAGCCTTACATCCTCACCATGCTAGTGCTTGTGCTCCACTGCAAACATCCATGTGTTCTCAGCTGACTGGTTCTTAAAACTAGAAGTGATCTGTCAAGGCATTAGAGGGAAAAGTGAGAAAAAAAAAAAAAAAAAAAAAAAAAAA
>NDXB01018186.1:7687-39460 GCA_002631895.1 Agapornis roseicollis
ATAAATGCTGTAGAGATGTGTGTTTTTGTTATGGTTTTTTTTTTTCTTGGGGGGTTTGTTTGTTTGTTTGTTTAATTGCTATTATTTTGCAAGTGTGGAAATATTGTTCGTTACCGAGTAACCAGAGAGTGTTGTTTACTTTATCAAGTTTCTCCAGGATGCTTCTGGGGGAAGAAATCTCTAGAAATTCTACCAGAGGACAACATGCATCACTGCATTAACACAAAGGTCAGTGTTCTAGGCAGTGCATAAAGGCAGGGAATAAGACTGAGAAAAGTTTTTTTGAACAGTTGTAGGAGAAAGAGAAGACATCAACTTGGTTTGAGAGAAGGAAAGGTAAAGTCAATTTCAGGAAGAAGAAAGATGTTGCCAATTTCACTGTCTTTAACAGCAGGTATGTGATTCATGCTTGATCCAGAGTGATTTTTCTCTACTTAGCTGGTAGTTAGGGGGAAAATGAGAAATGAGTGGTTTGAGAAGGGAATTTTCGCTATACAGTGAGTTTTCCTGCATTTCTGCTTTTCAATTTTGAAATCATGCTGCTCTTAGGACATGAACAACTAATTCATTATAGAACTAACTAATGAACTTGCAATGGTAAAATTATTTCTTGTTGTTTTTTATTTTATAATGTTAATTTATAATCTTTAAAACCTTAGTATGAAACTTCAAAGTAAAGGAATAATGGCAAGTGTTTTTCCTATAACCCAAGTATGAAAAATGTCTAAAAAGCATTCAAAAATACTGGAGCATTGGAAAACTAAAATAATTCTTTTCACTAAAACATTAAGTGGAAAATTAGCTCTTTCTATAAGCATTTCTGCTCTTATAACAATGCAACTGCCGTTATCAGTTGTAGTTGTGAAGATATTTAAAATTTGAAATCTATGGCATTCTTTCATGGATTATGATATTCAGAAATATATTTCATCAGTGCTGCTATGAATGAAAATGTGAGTAGCAGAACTCTTGTGTGGCCAGACAGTGATAGCCTAGCAATCAAAATGGCAGAGTATAAGAATACCTGATGGGAAGCAAAGCCTGTGGATCTCAATTTGTAATGTAGAAATACTGGACAAGACTGGTTTAGCTTTTAATTGTTTAACTTAATTCTATCAATCACATTTTGTGAAGTAAAATGTATTTCCTGAACCTTTTTTTTCAAGATTTCCTGAAGTAAGTAAATATCTTGTTTATACCAGCTGCAGTTTCAACATACAGTTTCAAACACTTTTTTTTTTCAACTACAGAGCATTTTTCATCTAAGCACTAGATTCCTTTATGATGTAAAAACATAAGCAATTAAAAATGTGCCACAAAGACCAGGTGATCAGAATATTTCAATGAAAATAAGCACCTAGGATATTTTCAAAAAACTCAGCCCTAGTTACTTATCAAAATCTTGACTTCCATTCTTTGCAAAATTTAACCATTAGTTTCTGGTTTTCAGTGTGTATTTTCCTGTTGCAAAACAAACAAACAAACAAACAAACAAACAAACAAAAAAAACCCAAACCCAAAACAGAACAAAACCCCTCAAAATCACAATTATAATTAAAAATCTATATTGGGAGATCTTGTCAAAAGACAAGGAATGAAGGAGAGGGAAGTAGACTGTTCTCACTGGTGCCTGCTGACAGCACAAGAGGCAATGAGCACAAACTGAAACACAGATACAGCTGTTCAAACATAAGAAAAAAATGGACATAGTCCTAAGTTACCTGCACTTGTTGATACTACTTTGAGCTTTTTGTTGAACTAGACAGTCTCCACAGGTCCCTTCCAGTGTCATCCATTCTGTAATTCAGTGATTTGAATTCTCCCCTGGGTATTTTTATCCTCTTTGGCATACGATTGAAAAACAAAATTAGAGTGTTAAAAGTAAATGGTATGCCCTATTGATTGGCAGAATACCATTATTCTTGAAACAACAATTGTCTGGAAACAATGAGCCTCTTTACTTTCCTCAGTCTATCAAACTAATGGTATGCTTAAGGATTTTATTGGTTTATAAGGTTTGGATAAAAGGTCATCTAAAATATAGAATGTTATACGTATTAACACATAAGAAAGTCAGCTACTCTCCATAGATCTTTGTAGATTACTGCTGAAATTTCAGAAGCAGCTACAGAATTAATTACATAATGCTGCCCACATGATTCTATTTTCATGTGGAGAAACTGCTGCAGATGTGTTGTAGGTGTATACAATCTTTTTTAGCAGTGCACCTAGTTTTATTGAGGATGTTTAGCTTTATTTAACAATAGATATCATTTCATTCATTTATCTCAGATAACTTGTGGGCAAAACTGTGAACATCTGTTTTTCATTGTCTTCTATAGTAATGCCATTTCTTACGATTTCTTCAATTTGTTCACAAGTAGGTAGTCCCTAATTTAAGATATTTAGATGTTTATTTCATGGTCTTTTGAAATTCTTTTCAGTAATTGCAAATGAACATCTCCCTAGATAGGTGGTCACACATTCTGGCTATATTCTGGGCATTTCTGCATAGTCTAGAGTGGTGCAGTGCTATAATTTAGGACAGCTCCTTCCCAACATCTCTAATTTGGCACCATATTCCAGAGAATGTTTCTGATGCGTGGTACTGATATTCAGACAGCAAGATATTAAGCAGCAGGACCTTTATTGGCTCCTTACTAGAAGTTAGTATTTATTTTGAGAATTAAAGACAATCCTGAAGTCCATATAAAGGGAAAGAGATACATAGTCTGGGGGACAGGCTTTTAGGTATGCCCCCCAATAAGGCAGCTCATTATCAGCAATGAGTAGTTGGACTACATAACGAAGTACAGGATGTCAGGATGTCTTCACCTTGAACCTATGTGTACAGTTACTCTTTGCAGCTATTATGCCAAGAGACAGTCTGGGGATGCACTAGTAGAACCAATTCAGATATTCACAGTGATGCTCAGGTACATCTTTTATGAGACAAGCTGGGAATTTGAGCCTTTTGTTGAGTCCAAGACATCTAGAAAAGTTCTGAAATTTGGTGATGTGATGGTCATAGCCTATCTTGTTCAGTCAGCTCTAAAATCTGTGTGCAAGAACATTGTGTGTTGATAAGAAACATAATCGCATGCCTTATCTACTTTTCTCCATCCTCTCCTGACCTGGACTTGCCTACCTTGGCCTCATCCATGCTCTCTCCATTCCAGGTCTTGCTCTCTTTTTTGTATCTGTGCCACTCTGATGACCACCTATACTGTTATTGCTGTGTTCTCACCTCTATCTGATATTTTGCATGTATCTGTAATTTATTAGTTCCTCTAGCTTCTACCTGTCCAATGGTGGGATATGCAGATCTGGAGTTCTCAAAAAAAACCCTGGTTGTGTTTGTTCTTTCCCCCTTTTTCTCCTACAGTTTTAGCTCAACCTTTCACAAGTCCTATGGCCAGGTCAAGCCAGTTCTAGAAGCTGAAATATTTCAATTTCATAATACACAGATCATGTGGAAGTTATTTCTTGGAAATTTTAAACCACTGGTTTTCTGAGATGCAAGACCTGAATATTCAACAGAGGTTTAAATAAACTTTTGCCATTATTACCTTCTTCAATACCAAGGACTGGAAATAAAGTTCTTATAGATCTGAGTTGGAAACAAGATAGTAGTTAAAATATTGAAGGGCCTAAGTAAGTGAATAGGCAAGGCCAAAATATTGTAGTAGCATGATCAGTTATAGTAGAATAAAAATAGATGAGTCTTTTCTCCCAAACTTCTCTTAGTCTGAGTCTTTATGATGTTACAGAAGAGACAGTTCCTAAGAAACTAATCAATCTAACAATATTGGATTCCTGTGGCCTTCAAAGGAAGGTGAAATTAATGTAAACTGATCACTATAGAATCCCTTCCTTTTCTGTAGCTATTTTTAAGAAAATTTATGTAAGGGAAAGCTTCTTTGCAAGCACTTTTGACTCTCTTAGAGTGTGCATAGCACACAATGTGAGGAGAAAAGACCTCATGGTGCTGTAAATATGTGTGTCCTTCCATGCTGTAGTCCAAAATGGCTTGTCTTAAACGATTTTTTAAACAATAGTCAGACAGGAATGTTTCTTTTTCTCCATCCTGTATGATATGCAAAAAGGGTAGTGCAGGCACTAGTTTAAGGTTTAAATGGTAACTCTCAGATGTTGACGAGTCCATAACATTAATAAGATATATTTTCCTAGTTGTATATTTTTAATATGATAGGTTTTTAATGAGGATATAAATTGCATATGCACATGAAACCTGGTCTTGTTACTGTGCCTTAAATACAGAAACTCATACAGAATGAATGAATTTTTTCTACCACTTTACATTGCCCAACATGATCTTTTATATGCATCATACATGAAGGAAGAACAAGCCTGTCAGTCATGCAGTATCTCATGCATGATCAGAAGTTAATCGGAGATTTCCCAGTGTATTCTTGATCTGTTCTCCAAAAAGCATTCATTTTAATTTGCCAGCCTGCTTAAACAGGAAGATGCTTATGAAGATTAAACTTTCATGTTAAAGGAATGATTTAATAAGATAAATACATAAAGCTATATGCAATTCTTAAACTTCATCACAATTCTTGTGAGGTGATAAAAACATCAGGCTCTTGTTGCCTGATGAATGAATTTGAGCTGTATTTTCTGTGATACTGAAGGACTCACACACTATTCATGAGAGACTCAGAGTAACACCGCTTAGATGGTATCTTATTTTAACAACATTTGTATCTACTAAAATGCAACTACTCTGAGTTTTTAATTTACTGTGTGTGAAACTGCTTTGCAAGTCTCCCTAACAAGACAACTAACAAAAACATTCAACAAAGAGCAAAAAATGCCATGTTTCAGTCAAAAGAAACATCATCGAAGTTTCAGGATAAGGGAATGATTTTAATTCAGGTAAATGCTTAATCTAGTACCCCCTCCTTTGCATATGACTTTTGTTTTGGGTTTCAGAGTTCCTTACGTGCGTGTCATGTATAAAAACTATTTTCATTAATGATATTAAACATGAACCTATGATTAAACAGCCTATGTATGGGTATCTAAGTTAGATTTCAGTACTGCTAAGCCTATTAAAAATCGTATTGCCTGAAGCATTTGAGTACTGTCAATAGATCATGTGATATCACACCCCTGAACGCTGTGCAAATTAAGAAGAAAGACAAGGACGGGAAATGGAGATTGTGAAGGTGCTATAGATGGTATGTATGTATTTGAACACTAACCTTGTTAAAGATGTTGTGGACTCTTGGAATTTCTTTGTGTAAAAGATTTGTCCTTGTTCATATTTGGCTAGACCTCAAGTTGCCCTGTATATAGTTTAATCAATCACTTTCCAACAGTAAAGACATGAGCCTATATCACTTGAAAACAAAATTTGTTGACTTCAGGTCTCTATGTCTATGATTTTGAGAAAAGGATCAAGAGTTCATATTTTTTCTTAACTCAGTATATCTAAGTACATATTTCAACAGAACACTTTAAAGGGAATTTAATTTGTATAATTTGCTGTTTCAATTTAGAAAAAAGACTATAGGAAATAAAATAGGATTTGTTCTGGAGATTACATGAGATAAGACCAGAAAACTTAAGGCCAATTTGCTGCAATTTGGAAAATAAAGTGGTGGAAGTTACTATGTAATAAATCCAACTGAGTGTGAGAGAACAAAGCTTGTTTTAAGTTTTTGTTTCATAGTTCTGAAAATTAATCCTCATTCTCATTTAGGAAACACTCATGTAATAATATAAAGCCTCTTAGTCCTTGGGGAAATGCCATGGACAGTGCTTCCTGTTACATCAGAGGTTGAGCTGTCTGTACACTGAGATCAATACAGCTAAGAGGATGAGTTTGTATATTCCCCTTTTCAGCTGTGATTCATCATTGCAAGTCATTTTGCTTTCAAAGATTTTTTTCCCCTAGTCTTACTGTCCTGAGCAACCAAAAATACATGCTTTAGGAGAACAGCATTTTATCGGATTATTGTTCCATTGAGAAATCAAGACCTGTTCACCTATTTTGTTTTGAAAAAGGTCTACAGAAATTTCAGAAAAAATACAGACAATCAGGATATTTCCCCATTTATTCTTTTTTTCAATCACTGCTAACAAAGTGAGAATTCACAATGTAGCAGAGAAATTTGCAGAAATAATGGTCAAAGGATGAATATGAGAGGGAGGCAGATAAAACCAGTGTAATAAAACCAGTGAGATTGATCTCATCTAATTCTGGACATGTAAGAACTAGGCTTCTGAGCTAATCCATAATCAGAAGAGACAAGCAATCATCTCACAGGGTGGGGGGTTAAACTGTCAATAATTAGTGATAATTAGTGATTAGATGTCTATTTTATAATGACCTGTATCACTTTTTATTTCTACTGATTCTGTTAAATGTCCATTGACAGTGTACCTGCAGACATCTGTGTGTAAACATTTGCTTGGGTGTCTTAAATTCTGAATTTAATTCCTTTAAGGTTGGGCAGCAGGTAGAGGCAATCGCTGCAGAGACTTCCATTGTCAACAGATGTGTTGTGTGCTGCATCTATACACTCAATTCATTGCAAATGTGAGAAAATGGTATTAGCTTAAGTTTCAGCAAAAGAGGTTTAGTCTAATGCACTTTAAACATGTTTCAGATGGGCTAGTGACTACACACAGAGTTGGGTACCTATGTTCAGTAGATTTACTCCAGTCTATCAAGCCATGTTAATTCAAACTGGCTTCAAGCAAATACGTTGAGTCAATGATGTTTTTTTACCCATCAGTCCCCTGATTCAAGTGCCTAAACTAGAACAGGTCCTCCCTGAGTGGAAAGAGAGGGAAACATGTCCATTTAAGTTCATTCTTCTTGTTGCCAGGAGGAAATGCAACACTCTTCTACTTTGCATTATGTACATGCTGTTTACTGAGCATAAAGGAAGGAGGAAAAGGGAAAACTGATTCATCATTCCAGTGATTAGACAATTTATCTGAACTATGAGAGAATTTGTTTTCATCCTTGCTTCACTGTTCTGCTGACTTGTTTAAAGAAACATTGATTAAAAGAAATGTAGGTGCCCAAACAGTTTAATTAACTAAATAAGACAAAGCTTTTGAGGTTCCAATATTTTAATATATGTGCCTAAATTTGAATTAGTGTAGTGAGCTAATATGTAGTGCATAGTCTTAGAGACTGGTAAATCTGCAGAGTACAGCACAGGATAGTATCACTGCTCAGATAGGCATTTTTCTGTTAACTTTGATAGGCTTTGGATATCAAAGCAGGAGAGAACAGCATATCAAGCTCACTGGAAATAAAGTTTTAAGAAAAAGCTGAAATTCCAAAACACAGCATGGAAAAAAAAAAATAACCCAATACTTTGTTCCAGAAGCATCAGAGAAGCTGTCTTGAAATGTATTCTATGCATATCAAGGCAATTGTTAAATAGATTATATAAAATTAATATATAG
Source organism: Agapornis roseicollis (assembly GCA_002631895.1). NCBI lineage: Eukaryota > Metazoa > Chordata > Aves > Psittaciformes > Psittacidae > Agapornis > Agapornis roseicollis. The sequence goes on from NDXB01018186.1 coordinate 15,143, forward strand.
GCATATATNAAAGAAAAAGATTCCAAAACACAGCATGGAAAAAAAAAAATAACCCAATACTTTGTTCCAGAAGCATCAGAGAAGCTGTCTTGAAATGTATTCTATGCATATCAAGGCAATTGTTAAATAGATTATATAAAATTAATATATAGGCATATATATTCCATTTTCAATTATAGAAATGTTTAGATTATATAAATGCAAAAAATAGAGAATGAAATGCAATTGTAGATATTAAATTATTACATGTAATGTCAACATCAGTAACATTATGCCATCCAGAGGGATGCTGACAGGCTTGAGAAGTGGGCCCATGTTGATCTCATGAAGTTCAAGAAGGCCAAGAGCAAGATCCTGCACCTGGTCTGAGGCAATCACTGGTATCAGTACAAACTGTATGGTGAGTGGATTGAGAACAGCCCAATGAGGAAGGACTTGGGGAGCCTGGTGGTTTTTACTCAAGAATAGAGTTATAACTCTGTGGACTGGATTTATAACAGCAGATAAACAAAAATGGTGCTTGCATTGCATGATTCTGTTTTCAGAAAATTTATTTTCCCAAGTTAGGAAGGAGACTTGAATGTCTAAGAATCAATAATTAAAAAAAGTTCATGTACTTTGTGCATGCATTGCTAGAGATCTTTCTAAAGTGCAAATGTCTACCATACTCTGTCTTTTATTTTCTTTTTTTTTTTTTTAATACAGAAGAAGATTAATTTATAAATAATGTTAGACAAATATTTTTTCTGTTTATCCTAAAAAATCATCTGAACATACAGCAAACATGAATGTACCAGGCTCTGTATGCATGTTAAAAAGATGTAAAGAATCCATATGCTCTAAAAGAAAGTTTAATCAAGCTTCTCTTAACTCTCATTACCCAGATGAAAATGGAGAACTTCATCTTCTTGCTACCTTTCAAATCCAACACCTTTTTAACTAAAAATTACAAATTTTTGGTTAAATTATTACTTATAGAAAAAGAAATGATTGGTAGGCCCAGATGTAACATGCTGTCTGAATGTATGGGTACCAAAACCCAAATGCATGGGAACAATTAAAAAGAACTAATCCATTGTATAAGTAAGACAAGAAATTAATTTCATCCTGACAAGAAAGCGTCCCTTCAAGAAAGCATCTCTTGGTTTTTCATACAGATTGTACAGATAACTAAGCTGTCTTTATAGCCACCTCTGGGCTCCCTCCAGTGCTATGTTAGGTTCAGTGGCTACATCTGTTTCATGTAGTTTTTGCATAGTTTTCTCATATTCAGCTTAGGGGAAAAGTGTGTATGAAATGTAGTTTTTCATAGTCATAGATTTTTTTAAGTGGCATTTTTCAGATTAAGCTATTACTTTAGTGTTTTTCTTATGTTCATTTTTAGGTGCACATCTTATGGTTGAAAAATTGATGTGCAAGACAGGGAGGTTCTGAATTCAGTTGAAAGACATTCCCAAAGGGAACATAGGCATCAAAGTCTAGTGAAGTGATTTCTGAAGTAGTGAAGCACACATCTAGTGTTTACACAATTAAGGACTTGTTAGAGCTTAAACTTTTACCATTTATTGTCTTCGATACCTCAAGTTCTGCTATTATCACCATCCCAAGATTCTATCTTTTGAGTTGACTTGAAACTGGATGCCACTGGCCTTTTTGGCTGCCTGGGCACACTGCCAGCTCATGCTCGACGTCTGTCAATCAGCACCTCCAGGTCCTTTTCCTTTAGGCTCCTTTCCAGCCACTCTTCCCCCACCCTGTAGCATTAACTGGGGGTGTTGTGACCCAAGTGCAGGACCCAGCATTAGCCTTGTTAACCTCATACATAGCTGGATTGTCTCTCCTTCAGTATCTGTATCACAGAATCATAGAATTGTTAGGGTTGGAAAGGACCTTGAGGTCTTCTAGTTTCAACCCTCTTGACATGGTCAGGCATGGTCCCCTAGACCATATCACTCAAGGTTCTGTCCAGCCTGACCTTGCACACTGCCAGGGATGGAGCATTTACCATTTATCCTCTTCGTGAAGATCTTTATTGTTGCTCTGGAGTCTGGATACTACATAGTGCAAAATCCAAGTAATCAAATAAGTAGTTTCAAAATTTAGTCCCTTTGTGCAGAAAACTTCACTGACCCTCTAACAGGCAACTAAAAGTTTGATTCATTGGTACTTTAGTGAGGTTATACAGCTTAGGAATTTTTTTACGAATAATTTTAACATTAGAGAGAAAAAGTGTGAGTAAATAATTCATTTAACTATGTATTTGTTCATGTAACTGCATTTGTTGGTAGAAGCAACATCTTTGATAGTATTGATGTTTCAAGGCATACTAGCAAATAAGTTGATGCATCATTTAAAATTATTTTTGTGGAATATTTAAAAAACTGGCTAAACACCTACAATGATTTTCATATTTAATAATGTAATTATGGAAATTTTATCTTACCTGAATGTAGGGCTGAAATTCAGTTGCGTAAGCATTTGCTTCTATACTAGAAACTTGAAGCATTCTGTTTGGTTTCCAGCTGCTGATGCAGGTAGATGTGGGTCTCTTAACTTCTGTGTCATCTCTGTTGGCTCCATGAAGATGCCTCAGATAATCTTCAGCACCTCTCTATAGACACCTGAATCATTCCTGAAATACCTGAAAGCTATCCTTCTAAATCTAGTATAATTATCATTTTTATAGTTAGCAGAGAGAAAAATATGTTTGCAAAGAGTGACTCAGGTAACTAACTCATCTTGGACATCTATTTTATGATGCTATGAATCATTTGATGAAGATGCCTCTTATACTCCATTGCATGTAAAAGGAGTGACTGAGACTTAGACATCTAACTTTTTAGACATGGTTGTTAGGTGAAGTGAATATTTTCTGTATTCACAACTAACACTATTACTTAGCATCATAATTTAAATTGACTTATATTTTCAGTCTAAAACCCTCCGAAGATGAGCTTCATTTTTCAACTTTTTTTAATTGTTGAATCAATCCTAGACTTAAAACTGAGGGGGAAAAAAAAACAAACCAGGATAAATTCTGAGAAAGAAAAATTATTTTGTAAATGAAAACATGAAAAGGAAACACAGAAAGTAAAATTTATTTGTACAGAATCGTTTGGGATTTTACTCCTAAATTTTGTAATTCCAGAAGAGAATTTTTGTTTCTTCTAAAAGCTTAGTGCCTTCATGTTTGATACTGTGATGTCAACAAGAGATTCTGAAAAAAGCATGGACAACGGATGCCTACACTCTGACAATGGAAGTCTGTATGGGAATATCAGGTTATGGTTTCACAGCAGACTGTGGAAGAATTAGCTCAAACTCAAATATAAAGCCTTCACACTGTTTCTGACCTATACTGCAATGAAAGCAAAGGCAAAAGAAAGAGTCTACATATCTAGCAGGCAAAGTTATAATAAAATCTCAAGATTAAAACCTGAGGTAAGTAAAATTTGGATTATGATTTAAAGCATGAGTAAATTATGTACTAAAAAGACTTCAGGTAAAGAAAACATGAAAATTCAAGAAAACCTGGTGGCCACTGATATGTAAGAGGTCAGTATAGAAAACCACAGTGGCCTTCTCAGTCTTGGACTCTCTATAGCAAGAAAATTTCTTGATGACTGAAAAGGAAAAAGAATCAAACTGGGCCATTGCTGATCCTGCTAACAGACATTGCTTTTTTCTCTGTGGTACTCACTTGCTCGTGATCAAAGATTTATTCCCAATGACAAGAGTTAGGAATCTAAAAGAAAACTATATCTTAGTATTTCTTCAAACCTCTCTGGAGAGTATAATTGTCATACTTGGAACTGTGGTATATTAAAATGGTGATGTTGTCTTCTTAAGTTTCTTGCTGATGAAAAGCAACTCTTGTTCAAACCTGAACGAGCCAGAATTTTAAACAATTGTTAGATTCTGGTACACTTGATGTCTCAAGAAGCTCATGCTAGTTTAAAGTAGGATCCTTCCTGTTAGTGGATTCCTTCCTTGCTAGCAGAAGTTTCCTCCACTTTAAATTTCCCTGCTTCTGTCTCCTGCCTTATATTTTTGTATTAAGTCTTGACAATACCTAGAACAAAATAAAGCCCCTTCAGAGCCTGAGTGTTAAAAAACCTGTAGCTTTTTACATGGTCATGCACTCCATCCCTGGTGTAGCTAGAAGAGGCCATGTGGCTTCTAAGGCCTCATGTGGCTTTGTTGTAGCAAGTTACACTGCTAGGCTGATGGAAAGACTTCATTAGTAGGAATGATTTATGGGAAGCGTTCTCAAAATTCATCTTTGAATTTTTTCCTATTATTCTCACTGCTTAACTGGAACATGCTTTGTGTAAAAAATGCCACAAAGATGCATAAAGATGTGTAATTCTTTCTTCATTTGCTTCATGTCTACTTAGTTAGGTCAATGCATATTAGACCTAACTGTTGGTAATATTTTTTGGATATCTGCTTTTCAGATAAAGATGGTTTTAGACACTACAAGTAGAGATTGCACATCAGAGGATTGTACTAATACAGCTACCATAAAGGACAATTGAGAAGTGACCACAAAACCCACAAAAGTCTTATTTACCCAGCAGATTATTGAGAGAAAGCACTAAACAGCAATTTGTTAGCACATGTGAATGGACCTTGTGAAACTTGTCATGAATAAAAAGTACTTTTATGAAATTATATGGACAACCATATGTTTTTATCAACTGAGTTTGAACACAGATTATTTTCCAAACTTCTGTCACTTTTGGTAGGAAAAAGAGATAACATGAATCACAAAATCACTCCTTTGATATTAGGAGTGAGACTGTGTGTGGGAGCTATGCAAAGCTAAAGTAATAACAAGTCTTCATTAACACTAGGCAATAGCAGATTACTTTATGAAGGCTAGCACATGAGACATGTGATCTGTTAGCAAGTCTCAGCATTTTTTTCTAAAAGCAAAGAATTACTAAGGGTCAGAAAACTAGTTCCAGTCAAGAACATAAGTAGGTTAACTTAGCATTCAGGTTTTCTTCAGTATTTGCAGTGCAAGCAAAACATTGCTGTTACCATTTCATTCTCCAGATATTTCTGAAAAAACCAAAAAGAACTGCAAGCAGGTACTATTCATAAGGTTTCTTATTAATGAGATTTTATTGATCCTTTTCTACATCATTAATAAATTGAACAATACTGGTCCCAATATGGAACACCTCATACTGTTTTCCATTTAGACATTGGATTGTTATCTGCAAGTCTTCATATGTGGCCAATTCCTTATCCACCAAATAGTTCACCCATCAAATCCAGCTCTCCTATTAGACACAAGTTTTTGTGTGGGACCATGCCAAGGGCCATATAGAAGTCCAGGTAAATGTCAGCAGTTGTCTTCAGATAACCCTACTCTGACCAGGAGGTTGGACTAGGCTATAGAATAATAGAATCATAGAATAGTTAGGGTTGGAAAGGACCTTAAGATCATCTAGTTCCAGCCCCTCTGCCATAAGCAGGGACACCTCACAATAAACCATGTCACCCAAGCCCCTGTCCAACCTGGCCATGAACACCTCCAGAGATGGAGCATTCACAACTTCCTTAGGCAACCCATTCCAGTGCCTCACCACCCTTACTGTAAAGAATTTCTTCCTTATATCCAGTCTAAACCTCCCCTGTTTATGTTTGAACCCGTTACTCCTTGTTCTGTCACTACAGTCCCTAATGAAGAGTCCCTCCCCAGCATCCCTATAGGCCTCCTTCAGATACTGGAAGGCTGCTAGGAGGTCTCCATGCAGCCTTCTCCTCTCCAGACTGAACAGCCCCAACTATCTCAGTCTGTCTTCATATGGGAGATGCTCAAGTCCCCTGATCATACTCGTGACTCTCCTCTGGACTTGTTCTAACAGCTCCATGTCCTTTTTATGTTGAGGACATCAGAACTACACACAATACTCCAAGTGAGCTCTCATGAGAGCAGGGTAGGGGGGCAGGATCACCTCCTTCGGCCTGCTGGTCACACTCCTTTTGATGTAACCCAGGATGCGGTTGGCTTTCTGGGCTGCGAGTGCACACTTCCATCTGATGTTAAGTTTCTCTTCGACCACCACCCCCAAGTCCTTCTCCGCAGGGCTGCTCTGAATCTCTTCTCTGCCCAACCTGTAGCTGCGCCTGGGATTGCTCCGACCCAGGTGCAGGACCTTGCACTTGTCATGGCAAACTTCATGAGGTTGGCATCAGCCCACCTCACAAGCATGTCAAGGTCCCTCTGGATGGCATTCCTTCCCTCCAGCTGGACACTGAGCCATTGACCACAACTCTTTGCGTGTGGCCAGTTCTTTATCCACTGAGTGATCTGCCTATCCAATTGATGTCTCTCTAAATTAGAGACAAGGATGTTGTGTGGGACAGTGTTGAATGCTTTGCACAAGTCCAGGTAGATGACATCAACTGCTCTACCCCTGTCCATCAGTTCTGTAGCCCTATCCTAGAAGGCCACCAAATTGGTCAGGCAGGATTTCCCCTTAGTGAAGCCAGGCTGGCTGTCACCAAGCACCTTGTTGTTTTTCATGTGCCGTAGCATGCCTTCCAGGAGAATCTGCTCCAAGATTTTGCCAGGCACACAGGTGAGACTGACTGGTCTGTAATTCCCNCACCAAGCACTGTTTTTCATGTGCCGTAGCATGCCTTCCAGGAGAATCTGCTCCAAGATTTTGCCAGGCACACAGGTGAGACTGACTGGTCTGTAATTCCCCGCGTCATCCATTTTCCCCTTCTTGAAAATGGGGGTTATATTTCTCTTTTCCCAGTCATCAGGAATTTCCCCCGACTGCCACGATTTTTCAAATATAGAATCATAGAATCATAGAATAGTTAGGGTTGGAAAGGATCTTAAGATCATCTAGTTCCAACAACGCTGCCATAAGCAGGAACCAGGTCTTCTCCTACAGTGGGCCCAAGGTCTTCATTCTCACAGTCCCTGCATCTGCCTTCCAAGACTTGGGTGGTGCAGTCAGGGCCTTTGCTAGTGAAGACTGAGGCAAGGAAGTCATTCCAAACCTCAACCCTCTCCAAATCCTGGGTAGCCAGTTCTGATAATTTCTGGAGAGGGCTCACGTTGTCCCTAGTCTGTCTTTTATTTGCAATGTATCTGTAGAATCCCTTCCTGTTATCTTTAATATCCCTAGCCAAGTTGAATTCTAACTGGGCCTTAGCTTTCCTAACCTGACCCCAGCTTCCTGTACAACAGCATTCCTGTATTCTTCCCAGGCCATCTTCAGAGGTAGATTCACACTTAATACTTTTGTAATTTTTTGACTCTACAATCATAGAATCATAGAATAGTTAGGGTTGGAAAGGACCTTAAGATCATCTAGTTCCAATCCCCCTGCCATAAGCAGGGACACCTCACGTAGTTTTGGAAAGTCACAAATTAAAGGGGAGTATTATGTCAATGGTGTCTCTTTTTTTTCCAGGGTAAAATTGTAAAAATGAGTAAACATACATGTATGTCATCCACAAAGTTCTTTGAGTACTGTAAATATTTTTATTGATTACTATTTGTAGTAGACTACAGAATATATTAATAAAAAATGCTTAGTTATTTCAACTTTGAATGATTTGATGCAGCCTGATTAAAGAACTGAAAATATGTCACTTGGTCCCATGTAGTGATAACTAAAGTTATTTGGTGAGGGTCTTTATTAGCAATGATGCTGTGAATTAGAAAGGCCTAAATGTATATTCTTATTGCTTGCCCAATTGATTGTCATCGCCCATAAGCTGTTATAGAAAAATGGATGTGGTAAATCAGGCAAGATTATTGTGAAAAGTCTTGTAGTTATTGTATTTTGTTAGGCTTGCTCCAATACAGGGAGCTTTCATTCTTCAACATGTAGACAACCCTTTGGATTGAGTTTTGAGATTATAAGGAGAAACCTTGACAACTGAATTTGAGTTATGAATTTTCCAACCAGCTACTTTGTTTCATCAGTATTTGATTTTCAGGAAGCTGTTCCCTTACAATTTGATGTGAATGTTAGACATAACTGTCAAAGCATTATCTCTGTTGATTATCATAACCAGAGCTGTTATGATTATTTAATGATTATCTCAGCTAGCAAAATGGGGTGCTTTTATTCAGCACTTTGTTCGACAGAATGAAAATCCTACCCTAAGTGTTACTGTTACATTTTCACAGCATTGGATTTCCAAGTAACACATGTGGGTAATATCCAATATAAAACAAACTTAACAAACATGAGGAGTGAATAAAATTTTAAACTATAATTTTATTGACCATAAAAAGAAGCATTAAGAGAAGCAATATAAACATGTACAACAAACAGAACAGCAAAACTATAGTACTCCTTCAGCAATACAATATGCATCTTTCCAACAGGCCTTTCAAGCAGGCCCTTAGAACTTTTTAAGGTGTAGTGCTACTGGGACTAATAGGCACAGATTTATGTCTCCTAATTTTAGCTGTTTAACTGAGGAGCTCTGCAGTTCAGTGAAGAGAGGAAATGACAGGTATTTCCAGAAGGTAATTCACTCAGATCTGTGCTCTCAGATAGACTGAATTACTGAAGACATCTATTTCTTTTTATCACTGAGAGTGAAAGTCCTGGGTGATTACATAACTTTGCTATCTTAGCTGAGTATCTAAATCTGCAGAATCTAATGTGCTCCCAACTCTGGCTTAGCTGTGCAGCTGAATTTTCACTGGAACTAGATTTGTTCTTCAAATTCTACTAGTGAAGGGTCAGAAACTAATGCAATTGGTGTGGATTTTTACCTGCATCCATCTTTGGAATGCCAGTCTCAGTGAGTCTAGTGAAGGAAATTACAGCCCCTGACATTTCTTCTGCCAAACTGATCTAAGAAAAGAGCAAGGGAATCCTTAAAAAGGGCAAATCAGTTTACATTCTTTCCAGTGTCTCGAAGTAGAGTGCTTTCTCCCAAGGCCTGATGTAGCTCCACACTGTCTCTATTTTCTTCACTGAGAAAAATGCCACAATCTTTCCTGTTGCTGAAGATAAGCAGGAAATATTTTTTCTACTGGAAATATAAAAATTAAAAAAAATATTGCTCATGAATGGCAACTAAATCTTCAAATATTCGTTTAATATTTATCCAAGGAAAATCCAGTCAGTTGAAATGTCTTTTTCTTTTTTTCCTCTAATCTTTAAACATGTAATTTTGGTTTGTGCTTTAAAAAGACCATTGCTCTAATTTGCAAAAAATCCAGAAGCGATATCAAACAGAGAAGATACATCTCTATTCATGGCAATTTCAAAGGTATAAGAAAAAAAAAATCCAAAGAATGATTATAATTGCCTTCCTTGTGAACATTCTGTTGCTTTGACCACACACGATTTATTATGAAAAACTATTTTCTTAAAAAATTCTTCACTTGGTTTGACTGGTCCTCCCCTCCCTTTTAGTTTCCTGTCTTTACAAAATTCTGTCCATAAGGAAGTGAATCTCTGCAGGAATCATATTGAACCTGCTAACTATGCTGATCTCTAGATTTTACTATTGGCTCTTTCAACACAAAGATGAGGCCTATTGTTGTTCTGCCTGCATCCTGATATTGCCACTACTGTCAGTATGGTAAATTTTAACTGCACAGCAATTCGTAAGAAGAATAAAGAACAGAAAAGATTAGCTCAATTCCATTTCAGAACTTTGCTAGTGCATCATTTGAATAATTCAGTTCTTGTGTTGTTTTTAAGCTTATTTTCCAGAAGGCATTCAGCAATTCACTGGTTGAAAACTAGCTCTTGCATCTATGAATTTCATATGCTTGATCTCCAGCTGTTTCAACAATCCTAAATCACTACCCACTCTTGAAAATTTAGACCAGACTTTCACAGTTTTAATTCTGTGTCGTGGTTTAAGTGCAGTCAGTAACTCAGACCCACGCAGCCTGCTCGCTCACTCCCCCCCTTCCTCCTTGCACCTTGTTCCCAGAGGGATGGGGAGGAGAATTGAAAAGAATGTAACTCCCATGAGTTCAGATAAGAACAGCCCAGTAACTAAGGTATAACACAAACCACCACTGCTACCACGAATAATAATAATGATAGGGAAATAACAAGGGAAGAGAATATAATACCATCCTCCGATACCCAGCCCGACTGAGCAGTGAACTAGCCCTTCCAGATAACTCTCAGTTTACATCCTGGGCATGACGTGCTGTGGTACAGAATGCTTCTTTGGTTAGTTTGGGTCATGTGTCCTGTCTCTACTTCCTCCCGGCTTCCCCTCCTCCCTGGCAGAGCATGAGACTCAGAAAGTCCTTGCTCAGACTAAACATTTGAGCAGTAACTAAAAACATCGGAGTTATCAGAACTGCTCCCAGGCTGAAAGTCAAAACCACAGAGCTGCACCAGCTACTAAGAAGGAATAAAATTGACTGCTACTGCTGAACCCAGGACATTCTGTAACTTGGTAAAGACAAGTGAGAGCTTGAGGAGTGTGATCAGCTAATAACCAAGAATGCTAATCAACAACAGCAAGATTTGCAGATCTCTTTAGTTACCTGAAAACAGAGATAAAGGTACACAGAAAAATCAATATACAGGTCTAACTCATGTAGTAAATGAAGTAATCTTCAAAGTCAAAATTACAAGTTGAAATGCTGTGCACAATTCAACAGTTCTTTCAGAATTTTTAGGTGTTTGGGTTTTCTTCAAAACTTGCTCCAGGCTACATACACTTAAAAAAAAACCCAAAACCCCAAAGAACTTAACCTTCTGCTGTCCATGAAGACAATGTCAAGGCAGCAGAAAGATATGAGACCTGATTAGCTAAAACAGTTGCCTTCTAAAAATTTATTTAAATTGCTACTGAGTTGTGGTCTTCAATAGAATAGTTTTATTCAGGGTGGGGTTTTTTGGGGAGGGACACAAGGTTAGTGACACTAATGTTTTCTAGAGGTTATGCAGAACAGTTGGTAAACCATCATTTACCAGGATCTGAAAAGCTGGTGTGACAGAGCCGAAGAAGACTTGAAGATACTCACAGAAATGCATGCAAAACAGTTTGTGTGACAAGAGCAATCAATATTTTGTTAACATTTTTTAACCAAAAATCATGCATAATGTTTCATCTATGTTAGTCTTGATTTTCTTGCTGCTGCTTTCAGGAAGAGACCCATTATTTTTCAGGAATGGATTTTTTCTCAAGATTTGAAAGTAAGTAACTTATTTCTCATTTCTATAAACAAGTCCATGAGGTATCATGGGTACAATATGCATAGAATTCAAGTGTTACAAAATGGCAAAAGTATAAATTGTGAACATTTAAGGAAATAATTGTCTTTAAATTCCATTATTTTCTTTCACCTCATCCTATTGCATTTTATTCACAAGCTGAATAAGGATTTTCACACTAGACGTCAAATGAAGGCAAGTAGTGAATGAAGAATTAAACCATCCACCCAATAGAACAAGTATGCTAATTAGTCCAAGAATTTTGCCTTTACCTCCTGACGAACATATGAAGAAAAATATCAATTCATTCTCAAACTTTAACTGTTGGTGTCACAGTTGTTTTGTCTTTCTGCATCATCTGTTTCAAATCATCTGTAAACTCAGGTCACCTGGGAGGCCAAACAGAAACAGAAGAACATGATTTTTTAGATTTTTTGACTTGGACAAACTAGCTTCTTTGATGGAAAGCTGTCGTGTGCCTTTCTAGTGTCAGAGCTTATATGAGTTATAACTCAATGGAAACTTGAACTAATGATCTTTCAGATGATAGCATCACATTTGTTTAATTTAGAGACTATGGTCCAGATCTTCAACTGGGATATGAACCAACAGATGCAGATACAAAACCTTAGACCTGATTCTGCATTTCTTACTTAAAGGACTGAAAGTCTGGTCCTCTTTCAGCTTTCAACAGACATTCTTCAACATGAAACAAAGAAACTAGGCTCACTATCCTTTAGGTTCAAGACACAGCTGGAAGAAATGAGAAAAATCAAATGTATGATATTTAAGGATCATATTGCTCCATTCATTTCCATGGGTGAAAAATGAAGGAGCACTCTGCAATTTACAGCTGAGCCAGGAGAAGAAATGACATGGAAGGCATATTTTTCAATGCACAGCCACTTCACTAGCAGTCCTAATATTTTGTTAACATAGAGATTAACATTCTACTAAGTTTCAGGTGTAGGAATACTTTGTTCCTCCTATATGTGTTGTATGATACTGAAGGGAACTTTCTGTAGTGTTCACCAAGTGCCAAAGGTACAAAATGTGCCTCTATATAACAACAGACACTCTAAAGATTTGTGAGGGTATACTGAGCTAGATGTGGCTCTGTCTTTGCCAGCCCATCTTTGTCTGACCCGTATTGAAAAGTGCATACACTTCAAGGCACAGGATCAATTCAGAGCACCCATGTTCAATTTAATCATATCCATAATTCAGTTCAAAGGTCAAATGTGTAGTCCAAGGTCTTCCTGAAGTGTGATGAGAACTTTGTGCTAAAGCTGTAGTTTGCATCAAGAGCTGAATTAGATCTTACGATAGCCATCTTTTCTCAAAAAGCCTAAGAGCTAGAATTAACATGGCTTTGTAGAACGTTAAGGATGTAATGAACATTAAAAATATGGCAGTTAAAAAGACAGCAGAACATCTTTGCTGCAGATTGTTACAAATTGTTATCTACAGCAGCTGACTTGGGAAAAAATATAAAAGCTTTTCTGCACATTTATAAATCTGAAAGGCTTAAGGTTCACCAGACTGCTGCAAACCTGATTGAAGGTGCTTTCAGGAGGTCATTTAATGGGCATACTCCATTTATGGGATGGGTTTAGAAAGATTTATGATCCTCTGTCTGTTGTCTGAGCAGGATGGTTCTGACCTGATAACAAACTAGGTACTTCAATACTAATCTAGTGAGATCAGAAGAGCTCTAGTCTGTGTATGCATGTCCAAAGAAGCCACGGGGTACTTCTATTGGGAGGTTTCAGATGGACTCATCCAGGTGGATTCCTGCATCTGAACCTTCACTATGAGAAAACAAATGCAGGTCACTAGAAACTAAACCCAAGAGATATAGGTGTCAAAGGGACATTTATTCAATGAGTACTTGCATAAACACATAAGAAAGCAAAGGAGAAGGTTTACTGTCAGAATTAAGTTTGGGCTATGGGCATCATACATTATTTACATTTTGGTAATTCATTGTTGCTTGTGTTCTCTCATAACTTAACATAAATGTTTTGGGTTGCTTTTGTTTGCTTTACTATATGTACAAAATTATATACTCCTTTAGAATACAAAAGTATGGACTACCTTTGGCCTTTGGAGGAAGGGTTTCATTTTCCCAGGTGCTTGAATGAATACTCATCTGGTTTTGTTTTGTAATTTTACAAAGAACTCACAGATTTTGGACCTGACCCTTCCTGCTGCTGACAAAACTTGGCAGAATTGTTCCAGTGATATAGTACAGAAATGCAATACTGAATTTTGCCTCTCCCTGTGATGTAATGCACGTACAGTGACCTTATGGAGAGTGACTCATAATATAGATTTGTCATAAACTTAAAGAAAAACAGTACTGCTTTTATCTGAAAGCAAGTAGAATCAAGTAATTATCCCGCAAGTGCAGCCATCTTCCTGCATCCAGAGGGAGAATAAAAATTAGCCTGGAAGCTTTGCTTTATCAAGAGAGGAAGCTTCAGTCATTTCATTTCACACTGAATCACAGAGTCATTAGGGTTGGAAGATCCTGGAGATCATTCAGTTCAACCCCACTGCCAAGGAAGGGCCACTTAGAGCAAGTTACACAGGAAAGCATCCAGGTGAATTTTGAATTTCTCCAGAGAGGATTCCACAACCTCCCTGGGCAGCCTGCTCCAGTGGTCTGCCACCCTCAACATAAAGAAGTTCTTCCTCATGTTGCAGTGAAACTTTCTGTGTCTTAGTTTATGGTCGTTGCTCCTCATCCTGTCACTGGGCACTACCAAAAAGGAATCTGGCACCATCCTCCTGGCACCCACCCTTGAGATATTTGTATGCATTAATGAGATCCCCTCTCAGTCTTCTTTTCTGTAGACTAAATAGGCCCAGCTCCTTCAGTATCTCCTCATAACAGAGAAGTATGTGTTTTAATCAGGTTATTTGTGGATTCAACAGGAAAAGATGCTCTCTTGTATGTACAATGAACTGGAGGATGGGTGTAGTACCAGAGGCAGAGGAATAAAATGCAATATTGGGAAGTAAGGAAGAGGCTATGGAAATAAATATGCCATATTCAGGAAAATAACAGGCAATAACTCTCCCCCTAAAAAACATCCATGGAAACTAGGCAATATGAAAGCAAACAAAACATTGATAACTGTACCGTTAAAATTTTGAGTACCTAATATTATTGATTATAGTATCGATTACTGAATGATGAAAGAAAAAATGTCATTCAACTGAAAGCACAGTTAAGAATTGGAATTTCAGAGGGAAAGCTCTGAGTATAATTTCTTTTACATTAATCTCTTTTTGTATGCTTTTTATGGTGGTTTAAAATACCCATATACAAAAAAAGGACATAAATATAGATAAAAGTACAGACCTAAAAGGATATGTGTGGAAAACTAGATCATAGTATAAATGAAAATAAGGCATATTAGAAGATATAGAATGCTTATTCTGAAACAAAAAATAATTGTGTACTTATTTAAGTCCTGTATTCCATTGAAATCTCTGCTACAAGTCAAGTAACTGAAAGTATCTCTGATAAGGCTGACTCAACTTGCCATTGCCACTTCCTTAGGCTCTTGCATTGTACTTAATCTTTAATTACATTGGAACGTACTGTTTGGATATTTTATAAATACCGTATCTGTGGTTATAGTCACACATGTCTAAGAAGCATGCAAAAATACTTTCCAAGATATTTCTTAAAAGTCCATTAAAAAAATCTATTTGTAAGCAAGATGAGACCAGGAGTCCTCCAAAGGTGCACTGCTGCCAATTTCTACTCAGTTTTTGTCAAGGTCTTTGAATTTCATTTATCCTGATGATGATACCAGTCTCTTCTATTTCCATTTCCTTGTCTAGTTTTCCTACGTTACTCAAACTTCTTTATCTTTCCATAGTTAGAACCAACCACAACATGACCATATTCTCATCAGTCTTCTTCACTATAGATATATGCTCTTGAATTGTCTGCTCTAATGGAGCTGAATTGCCTGAAGGTGAAAAGACATAGGAATTTGACATGCATGTAATGGGAAAATTTAATTTTGTTAAATACTAAGTATCTCAGGTTTTGGTTGGTGAATCTCTGGAGTTCTGCAGTAGTGGATCACACAAAATCAAGATTTATTGCTGAGAACTGAAACCTGGTTCTAACGTTGCTGAAAAAGACTTCCCTAGCTGCTGCATATGTGACTATAATTTCTTTAGCTGGGATGGCTTTTTTTAGATATTTTGATAAATTGACTTGTGGTGAGCATTCTGCAAATCCAAACTGTGAATGAAATAGAAACAGAAGATAATGCTAGAAGCAATTGTTTCTTGAATTAGTTATATTTAAAGGGTTCTTTTTCATCAGGTCCATTTTTTTAACTGATGCATCATGAATCCTCAGAAACAGCTGTGTGATCTAGTTGTGAGACCTGTGCACAGGGGTAGGAAGGAACAGCTGGTAAGAGAGGAAGGAGTATGCCATCTACACATGCTAGCCCTAATGCTGAAGGAAATTGCACTTAACAATGCCTTGGGACTTCTTAGAGTGGCCAGCTTCCCTAACAATGGACATACCAATTTACTCATTGCTGGGTTTCCTGAGTTTATTCCATCCCCATCTTTTTACGCTTTATGGTTTCAAGATTCAGCTTATGAATCAGGAGGCACTGCTTGATTAAAATAGACATCAAAGGTATTTTGTGGCCCAAATTCCCAGTGAAGGAATACAAAACATTTCTTACTTGCTGAAGAACCACAATTTATAATAAAGTAATTTTTCTTTGCTCATTTTGCTTTACATGTTTGTTTTGTCATTAAGTCTATTAAAGGATACAATGCAGTCTTGAAGCACTAATGAAGAACTAGGTGATGAAATATTCAAGACCACTAATCTGGTATGGTATAATTCTTTCATTTCAAATGACTTTTAAAAATTGGAAAATTAGACATATCTCACCAATTTTCCACTTATGTTTATAGTTCTAACAAATTACATTACACTTTTATTCAAATTTCACCTCTAATTAAATATAAAAGTAAGTGGTTTTACTGGAAACAGAAGCCTCTTCCGTACATTATCACAGAGGAATTCTCAGCTGTAAGCTCTGTGTTTATACTTTTTTTAGGTAGAAACTCTGTGTTTAGTGAATTAAAGATGGAAGTAGTCAATAAAATTTGATGACAAGACCAGTCTTGGAGAAATCAAAAGCACCTTGGAGGGCTCACAATGATTTTGATAAATTGGAGAGTAGTCTGTAACAATAAGAGAAAAATCAGCACAAAGAGACTGCTGAGAAGAAAAAAGTCAGATACAAAATATAGACTAATATATATAAAACATAGGATTTATAAATCTATAAATTTATTAAGAAAGAATCTGGATATTATAAATGAAAGGAGAAGAAAAACGTCAGGCTTAGACTGGACTTACAAATTAAGTCAAAGATAAGACTTTACTAGCAACAGAATGCCTGTGCTAGAGATGCTTTTTTCTTAGGCACCATATCCTCAACCCTATTATTTCTTAAACTAAAGCCTTTCAGGAAGCTCTAATGAAATCTAAAATTAATTGGATTGTAGAAGGGAATCTGAATTGGATATAAAATACCTACCTTTTATACTGTCACAAGAAAAACTATTTATGTTCTAATGAGGATTTCACAGAGAAATCTTTGTGGAAATATTTTTTATTAGATGATTGCTCATCTGTCAGCTAAGTCTTAAAATGAATAAGACTCACATATAATGGTGAGTTAGCCCTGACTAGCAGCCAAACTCCCATCCAGCTGCTCACTCACTTCCCATTCTCAGTAGGATGGAGGAAGAAAATAGGATGAGAGAGCTTGTGGGTTGAGATAAATTCAGGGGGATCACTTACCAGTGACCGTTACAGTCAAAACGGACTTTGCTTGGGAGAAAATGATTTAATTTGTTGCCAGTTAAAACAGGTTGAGGTACTGAAAAACACACACTAGACCAACACTTTCCCTGCTCCCTCTCTTGACTCCTTTACCTCCCTGAGAGGTACAGGGTTGATGGGGAATAAGGGGCTATGGGTGGGTTGGGTCCAGCTGAAACCAGCTGTGTCTGGCATGGGGCAGCCCCAGCCTCTCCTCACAGTGGTCCCTGCAGCCCCCCATGGCCAGTGTCTGATCAGACACCCAATACTCATACATGTGTACACGCTCGACAAGCTGCCTGCAACTTCTGTAACAAACACTGCAATGAGCTCAGATCAGATTGTCTTGCTAGCTTTTTATTCCACACTTTTATCTTTCATATTTTTTCTTCATAAAAACCCATAAATATTTCATGAAAAGACGAGGCCATCTGTAGGTATGTTACTGAATCTAGTCAGGAATTGTACAGAGAACAGGAGATTCAAGGCAAGGAAATAGTTGAGTGGTTTCAACACATAAAAATTTTCCTCCCAGGAATCACCAAATGTTTTGATGTTCACCTGCCTTCTTTGAGGAGAAAGCTTCAGTGTGGTGGTTAAAAACTTAGGCAAAACATCTCCCTTATAATTTCACCTAACATGTGCATAATCCTTTTAAATTCTTGCAACTTCAGTATCAGAGATATATGGCCATGGCTTACTGGAAGCAGAGAGTAGTTTGACACTGTATCCTTTTAAAATATCTATATTTTCCAGCTCCATTGTACAAGCATCTGTACATGCACCATCCCTGGGAAACATACAAGGGAAGGTTGGATGTGACTCTGAGAAATGTGGCCTAGTGGAAGATGTCCCTAGCCATGGCAGGGGGGTTGAAACTAAACGGAATCATAGAGTCATAGAAAGGTTTGTGTTGTAAGGAACCTTGAAGCTCATCCAGTTGCGATCCCCCTGATAGGGACACCTTCCACTAGACCAGGTTGCTCAAAGCCCCATCCAACCTGGCCTTGAACAGTGCTAGGGATGGGACAGACATGGGCAGCCTGTTCAGTGCCTCACCACTCTCACAATAAAGATGTCCTTTACAGGTCACTTCCAATCCAAACCCTTCTATGATTTCATGATTCTATGATTCTATGATCTTCATTTTTAATAATAGTAATAAAATAATTATTTGAAGAAATTTATTCCTTTTTCTTGACTCAAGTTCCTTATGCCTGTTTCTTTAAATAAAAGGTAGGTGACACAAATGTCTGCTGAGATATGAACCTTAGTCACTAGCATCTATGTTTGTTTCTAGGGGTAACTGATTTAATTTTTACTTGTTCTAACTTCCTTCATTCTTAACTAGATGTGACTGTGCTTTTTCTAGAGAATGTATCTAATCAAGGGAAAGACACATATTCTGGGTACTTCTACGCAATTCATAGTACCAAATTTGCTGTACAATAACCAGAAGTGAGGCAAGGATATAAGGCCACGACCCTTCAAAGTGCTTCATGCTATATTAGCAGGGACTAGCCATCTAGCCATTAAACAGGACATTACAAAGATTGCTCTATTTCCCATTAATTTCATAAGCCTCACACTGAGTTATCTGTGTATCATGTGTATCACTTACAGTCACTTTTCTTAATAAATGATTCATATTTAATGGGAATAATAAGTGTAGCTGCAAGTTTTTAATATTTTTTTTTTTTCTGTGCAATTTCCTTCTCACTGTCCTTCCAAAACACTTAATCTTCCATGCTAATAATTAGCACATTCTTGTTAGCTGAAGAGGAAATCATATCTTACAGTATTTGCACCAGATAAACCAGATCCATTATAACCCATCTCAGGACTGTATTTTGCAGGACATGGGAAATAAATTCCAAAAGCATAAAACTATGCATTATTTTTTTATCATGTACCTAAAAAAATGCCTCTCCTGATCTTCTACTGTAAATATTTTCTTTTGTCTTTAGTAGTGGCACTCTGGCCTAAATGGTGAAGGAGAAATTAACTAACAAAAGCTGTGGAACTCCGTCATAAATAATGCACACTACCTGGGGTGACTTATGCCCTCAGGTATGCGTTTGCTCCTTTTCAACATATGTGTTTCGCATATAAATTGGAGAAATTAATCTGCTTGTGAGGGACTTCTAGAATCAAAGTATTACAGAGTAGTTAGAGTTGGAAAGGACCTTAAAACCACCTAGTTCCAACCCCCTGCCATCGGCAGGAACATCTCACACTAAAACATGTCACCCAAATCTCTGTCCAGCCTGGCCTTGAACACTGCCAGAGATGGAGCATTCACAACTTCCCTGGGCAATACAAGTGAACTACGCACTCTTATAAATACATATTTAGATCCAGACCTGGTAATCCAGACAATGATACAAATCCAGTTTCAGAATCAATAAAAGTGCAATATAGATCATGTAGTAGTGTCTCCAGAAAGTACAGCAAATTATTGAATATGTACAACAACTATATTTCATTTTATTACACAACCACGGTAGTGGATTGGCCCTACAGTGGACATCAGGTGCCAGAAAGCAGCTCTATCACTCCCCTTTCTCAACTGGACAGGGAATAGGAAAAAAATAGAGTTGAGAATTATATACAGTAGGAAATAAAATAATTAAAACCCTCAAGAGCAATTTGGAAAAGTTTGCTGGTTCTCCATCTGCAACATTATGTCTCCTGACTTTTTTAATCTCCCAGAAGGGTAGATAATTAAAAAGAACCTTGGAAAATTACATTAGACACCAAAACTTAGCTGCAAATAATTTCCATAGAAAACACAAGTGTTTATTTTTAAATTCAAGCTATTTTACCTATAGATTAAATAGAGCAAAGACTAATATGTCAGAATAATTTTCCCCCACACTGAATTTTTTATCTACTAACAAATATCTCAGTACTATCTCTTTTTGCTTTCTGCTACCTCTGCCTGTAAAGCATCTTTAGTGTTTAGATTTACTGTAAGCTTTCAGACAATATTAGTGTCTGAAATCTTTGCTCTGGTAAACAAAACCATAGAGAAAGGGACATGTTGGGAAGTGGCATAGTAAATTAAATTATAACTAAGAGTCTAATCACAATTATGTGAAGAAATTATCAGAAGGATTCGAAATGATTCTCCTAATATATTAGTGTTCAGGAATTCAAACCTATAAATTGGCTACTACTTAAGATTATAGACTTCTGCACACAAGCAAGTAATTAACTTTATGTTTCCTTCTTATGACTCTCAGGCTCTTGTCCTTTTAATTATAAGAACCAAAGAGTAGCTTTTATGTTACTATTATCTCTATTAAACTTTGAATAAAAGCTGCATTGAAACTTGATATATTAGTCATATGTAATAGTCTACTAGCTTCTTAAAAGGTGTAAAGTGCTATTCTGGTAAAGTAGCTAGACATTAGGAAGAATGTACTTGAGTTTCCCTTTTGCACACATACAAACATTCACTTTTTTAAATGCCAGATTGGTCGTTTTAAGTAAGCAGTTATTTGGATTATCTATGTCAGCATGGTATAGAAGACCAATTCAGACTTACTGATTTCTCATGTTTGTTTATTGTTACTGATCATGCTACCATGG
This sequence comes from Agapornis roseicollis, assembly GCA_002631895.1. Taxonomy (NCBI): domain Eukaryota; kingdom Metazoa; phylum Chordata; class Aves; order Psittaciformes; family Psittacidae; genus Agapornis; species Agapornis roseicollis. The sequence goes on from NDXB01018186.1 coordinate 35,813, forward strand.
GCTCAATTTCTACACTTAAATACCCATGCATCCAGTATGACATTATAGATGCGTTACAGATGCCATACATCTGTATGGCATTACAGCTATGACTGTTAAAGGAAAACAAAGGATTCAACAAAAATATTGCAAATATTCTTTAAGAAAAGAATTATGAATTCAAGCAGCTTTGAAGCGATAGAAATGTTCTTCCTTTTTGTTGTTTTCTGACTAAGTCCTTTGATTCCCACAGGTACGGGTCAAACACAACATTCCTTAACAGTCTTGGGATTTGTTTGCACTTCCATTACAGAAGGGCTTGGCAGGTGGCGAGTTCCTATTAGATAAATAGTCAAATAACACCAGAGGCCAGGACAGCTTTAATCATTTAACTTTCAGATGGTAAAGACATTGCTGCTGTGTCTTCAATGCAAAAGACTAAATAACAGCAAACATAACAAAAAGGATTTTGTAGCTTAGTGGCTGGAAAACTTCACCAGAGCAGGCAGGTTTTGGGTCCTAGTTCTAGGACAGCTTTTGCATTTCAGGTAAAAAACCCCATAATCTGAAAGATTTTTTTTCAAGGAGCAGTATGCATGCCCCTACGCTTTAGCCAGCTGTATTCTTCATCAGACCATTGTCTCATGCTGCCCTTCCTTTGATCTTCTGCCTCTTTGACTCTTGTGGTTTTCTTTTCAGGGTGGCCCATTTTCAGGAGAAGAGGCACAAAGGTGGATAGACTTGCCCTCTGTGACCCTCAGAGTTCTCAAATGTCAGCTGTAGATGGTAGGTGAGCTGTCCCCCCTTCTCCAGGGGCTTAAGGCTACCCTCCTCAGAGGATCCAACTCCCTGCAGACTCTACATAGAGAGTACCAAACCACAGGCTTGTACTTAGCTCTGGCAAATGAATGGTTAACATGTACAAATTAATGGCACCAACTTCTGGGACCTTGTGTTGGGTATAACACTATGATAGAATGTCTGTAGATATTTCATCTAGATAAACCAATCCTCCCTAAATCACCCCCAGCACCATCTTACAAAGATGGCACAAATATAAATATTAATCCTATCTGTACCAAAGGAGTATATAATAAGCTCCAGAGAGGGTTAAAAGGTTACCTAAGGCCTTTTGTTTATTGCTGTAACTCATATAAAGAGTATGTAAGTTGGCAGTGCTTGTCAAAACCATCAACAAAACCACTAAGTTTACAATAAAGACATGTCTACAGTGCCAACCACTGTTAGGTGAAGGGGAGTAAGAGTATAAAGAACACAGTAAGAAAATGGGGAGTTGTGCACCAGCCAAAAGTTCTCCTATACTGAAAATCACTACTTGCAATTTGACAGTTTTGGGGGCTGGAATACTGTCTTGGCTTTAAGGCTGGATTGCAGTTTCTGCAGAGCATTGGTTCTTAGAATTCATGATGCTTGCAGAAATTGCATTTTCTTGTATGGGTGATGAAAATGTGGGAGAGAAAGAAGGAAATACAGGTAACCTTGGGTTTATTTTTTAGCTGATGAGGGAAGCCCTTCAGTAAATAATTCAAGACTGTTAGCAGAGGAGGAACATTGCCAGAATAAAAGTTGTTGTTTTAATAAGGTCCATACTGCTTTTAATACTGCCTGATGGCAAAACATTTTAAATAAAAAGATATAATTTAGATGAGTGAACAGTGGCCCTATTACTTGACTGTATTATATTTTCAGGTGGTTGAATTAAATAATTGAAGATATTCCTGGCTGCATTGGACCTTTTAACATCTCTTAGTTTAAAGGGCAAGATTGCTAAATTATTTAACTCACTTTGTAGATTTTGGCATTGGAGTAATAAGGAGCAGAACAAAATCACCACATAGTTCTGCTGATGTGTATCATGAAAGGAGAAATTAAAGAAACGTAGGAGATATTGGACTATGAGGAAACCTCTGACCAAGAATATAGTTTTAACTTCCCCCTAAATGTCTTTCTAGTCCCAATATATTTCTCTGCTTATTATTTTCACTATATTTTGAAGCAAAAGAACAGAAATTCCTTAGGACTATTTAGGCATATTTTAGATACTGTATGTTATCAAAACAATAAAATGCACCCTCCATGCCTAGCTCCCCTAGCATATTTTGGTGTCTACAATTTTGTCCAACAAATCAGGTCTGTTTAGGACTCACAAAATATTTATCACCAGGGCTCTCCCTGAAGGAGACGCACGTGCTCAGAGTCTCCTAGAAGACACTGATAACACTGACTTCAGAATGATAGGCATGCCAACAGCATGGTTATGACCAGTTTATCAAGCGACCTGTGAAGGTGGAAAGGTGCTTCTTTTTATTTGGAATTTGGAGATCTGGATTCTAAGCTGCCTTTGGCTCAAACTTCTGGGGATAAAACCCATATGGGACCATGATGTCTTGGTTTATCAGGCCAGACTGCGGTGCTTGAGCACTCTCCCTATCCTCTGTGCTGAAGCTGACATGGATCTCTGCAATAAATGCAGCCAGAAAATCCTCTGAAAAAAATTTCTTAGGAAGTAGGTCTGAAGGCCACTACATATTGCAAAAGTATTTCTTATGCAAAACCCCAAGTGTTGTTCCTAGCAGAGGAAGATGCTAGGAACAGTTTCATCCTCGTTCTGTTGCAGAGTTAGGAACCACTCTCTCCCTTAAGACCTTAGGTTTGCTAATGTGAGGTTGCCCACCTTCAGCAGGTTTCTTTGCAGTGTTGCTGATCACCTAGTATCTGTTCTTCCCAGCTTCCTGCTGGGAGAGGAGAGTACAGCTGACTCACAGATGGAGAAATGCCTCAAGCTGTGCTGTCTCATTTCTGGGTGAATTAGTTAGGTGGTGGAACTGAAAAGCACACATTGGCCTCTTAAGCCTTTGCTTGTTACACTTCTACTAGGCAGCATAGCTTCTAAAGGAGCAACTAAGAGGAGGCAAAGCCACATATCAATATGTGCTGGTTTTGGCTAGGATAGAGTTAATTTTCTTTAAGTAGCTAGTATGTAGCTATGCTTTGGATTTGTGCTGGAAACTGTTGATAATTCAGGGATGTTTTAGTTTTTGCTGATCAGTGCTTACACAGAGTCAATGGCTTTTCTGCTCCTCACCCCACCCCAGCAGCAAGGAGGCTGAGGGTGCACAAGGTATTGGTGTGCTGTGTTGGTGCTTTAGTAGACAGCTGGGTTAAACAACAACAACATGAACTGTTCAGATATTTTCTTCATGTGGTGTTCATGTATCTTTTCTTTAAAGTCTTGTAAGTAAAATCATATCAAATTCCATAACCTTACAGCTGAGGTGATAGTGTGCAGCTGCCAACAACAGACTGCTACATATATTTTTTTTTTAATGACTGGAAAAAAGTAATAAACTAGAAAGGTATATAGGATCATCAGTACGGTTTAGATGCACCACTTCTATATCAGTTGAAATTCAGGAGACTAAGAAATGAGTTACCTAAATGACTCTCTGGATGTTGGCTCAGTGGCTTACTTTAACTGGGGCAAAATTTCCCATCATTTCAGACTTGCAAATTAGGATTATAGCAGTTTGATTTCGACAAAAATGTTCTATAGTAACTGGATACTTTTCAGACAAAAAAAAAAAAAAAAAAAAAAAAAACCAGAAATTTTTTTTCTTTTTAAAAAAAAATTTTTTTATAAATATAATT
>NDXB01018187.1:6228-22291 GCA_002631895.1 Agapornis roseicollis
AGATCCTTTAAACAGTATGTTTTTCCCCATCTGAAACAACTTCACTATAAAGCATCACACAACCCGTCACATATTGCTGCAGTTAAAAGTTCTGTGCTCCAGCAATAGGCCATGTTTTTTGGAGAAGAAAGGCAAAAAAATCTTTTGTTTTTAAATATGTGACAGGCAACAAGTTATACATTTTCCAATTTTCTAGTTAGCAGAAGGCTAATTATACTTTATAATTAAACATTATTATATCTGATAGTTAATATAACTCTGCTCCCAAAATAATCAAATGATAATGAATCAAATAAGAAAGCAGAAGGAACAAACATTATGGTGTGTAGAACACTAGTTTCATGTGTAATAATAGCCATAAAAATCTCCCTCTGGCCATAGTTTCTACACAAGCTAAGCTGCTTCCAGTCATCCTTTAAAAAGAAATTAGAATATTGAACAACATTTTATAGGTGCTAGTCGCAAATTGCTCAGAGCCTGGAAAATAAATCACAACTGGCGGACTTCATTTATCTCAGTTTCTATGCCCCATATTTTCAAAGCCAAACTTCTTCCCAGTGATCCTTTGTTCATTGTCCCTGCTGTACACCAGACTTACACTGCTATGGGATGAACCTCAATTTAGTTTTAGGTAAAATCAACTTTTTGTTGCTTATGTTAATCTCTTGCCTGAAAGCTCATAATTCTTTCTTGTGAGATGTGTGTTGTTTCTTGATCCCTGACCAGGTAAGGAGCATAGCAAGATCAGTATCACTGGTATTTTGGCAATAAGCAACTGAAACAGGCAAAGCTGTTATTCAGCAAAAAAAGGACTCCGACCCTTTTTTGAAGTCTAAGGACATTCAGCTGGCACCAAAGCTTGGTTCTGTTGCTGCTTCAAAAGCTCCTTAGCATGGTGCAATCAAAAAGTGAGACATTCATAACTGACACAATAGATGATGTCACGAACTAGTGAAAATTCTATAATGGCTATCTATAAGATCTTTATAGCTAGATTTTTAGCATGGAACAATATAAATGATATAAATCTTCCTAGATATATAGGAAGTTGATCCTGTATACAAATTCAAAAAAAAATTTTTAATACAAACTGTATCCATCCATCAGAGCCTTCAGCTAACTTAGAATAGAAAACTGAAGGAGTCTGTGTTAACATTACAGAATGTTTGTCTTAGCTTTTGTGTTTCATTTTATGCCAAAGGAAAATTGATATTTTCTACATGCCTATAGGATAGCTTAAAACTTTTGCTTCTGGAACAAGTTTTCACATGAAACATGTTAACTGCCAAACAGACTGCCACTACTACCTTTAATTTTTGACATCAATTTTTATTGTTCTGTCAAGTGTTCTTTTGCTCCAGAAGTTTGGATGGTACTGTTTTTCCTTTGTAACTTAGCAGGCTGGAAAAAGCAGGACAACATATAGAGTGATCTATACATGGTAAATTTAGCACTTGAATGTTGTATAAAAATGCTTTACACTTATGTATCCCTCCAGTACTTGAGAATGCTTCATTAATACTATTTAACTGCTTTTACGCTCTCCTTAAAAATATATATTGCAAGTACACAGTGTTTGGGTCATTTAAACAAAGAAATAAATTTTCTTCTTTTGTCTAAAGAAATATATATGATGTTTTCAAAATCATTTTTGGACCTCATGTCAGGCATTTATGAAAAGTGGGTTTAATAATAAAGTTTTCTGTTAGAAAAATAAACAGTCCCTTGATCTCAGATGAACTGAAGATTTTAAACTGTATAACTCTTCAAGCAAATGCTGAAGCTTCACAATCCCAAGACCTGAGATAGCTGTGAACACTTGTCGTGGCTTAAGCTCCATAAACCAACCACGCAGTCCTCACTGACTCCCCCCCTTTCCTCCCCTGTCCTGGGTTCAGCAATAGCAGTCAATTTTTCTCCTTAGTAGCTGATACAGCAGTGTGTTTTGACTCAACCTTGGAACAAAACTGATAACACCGATGTTTCTAGTTGTCATTAAGTAATGTTTATTCTGACCAAGGACTTTGTGAGCCTCATGTTCTGCCAGGGAGGAGGGGAGGCCGGGAGGAAGCAGGGACAGGACACCTGACCCAAACTGACCAAAGAGGTATTCTATACCACAGCACGTCATGCCCAGGATGTAAACTGAGAGTTACCCGGAAGGGCTAGTTCTCTGGGGGAATTGGAGGAAGTATTCAGTCGGTGCTCGGTTGGGGTGGGGTGTTGTGAGTTATCTGTTGGTGGTTGGTGAGATGCTGTATTCTTTTCCCTTGTTATTTCCTTTATCATTGTTATTATTGGTAGCAGCAGTGATTTGTGTTATACCTTAGTTACTAAACTGTTCTCATCTCAACCTGTGGGAATTGCATTCCTTTGATTCTCCTCTCCATCCCTCTGGAAGCAGGGGAGGGTGAAAAAGGGGGGTTGAGTGAGTTAACAAGATGTGTGGCTGGGTTTAAACAATGACATCCCCCCTTCTCCCAGAGGGATGGGGAGGAGAATCAAAAGAATGTAACTCCCATGGGTTGAGATAAGAACATTCCAGTAACTAAGGTATAACACAAATCACTGCTGCTACCACCAATAATAATAATAATAACGGAAATAACAAGGGAAGAGAATACAATACCACCCACCAACTGATACCCAGCCTGACTGAACAGTGAACTAGCCCTTCCGGGTAACTCTCAGTTTACATCCTGGGCATGACGTGCTGTGGTATGGAATGCCTCTTTGGCTACTTTGGGTCAGGTGTCCTGTTTCTGCTTCCTCCCAGCTTCCCCTCCTCCCTGACAGATCATGAGACTCAGAAAGTCCTTGGTCAGAGTAAACATTTGAGCAGTAACTAGAAACATTGGTGTTATCAGCACTGTTCCCAGGCCAAAAGTCAGAAACACAATGCTGCACCAGCTACTAAGAAGGATCAAAAGTGACTGCTACTGCTGAACCCAGGACAACACTGTAGAAAATATCAGAAAATGTCAACATTTGTTATAAAGAGCTCTCTAAGAAATCAGATTAAATTCTGAGCAGTAAAAGAGGACTTTACTCTCTCTCTAGATAAGGTAGACTCACTATTGTAATGGGTGCTTTAAAATAAAACTGTCCATGGAAAGATACACTTGTTGGGATCTATGAACAGAACTATTACATTCTGGCTAGTAGTACTGTTTGTGTCCTAGGCTCATCCACATGAATTCAGGTAAGATTTGCTGGCTATGGAAACAATACATATAAACCACCGCCCACCAGCATCTATGAAATATCTTTGCTCTTCATTTCAAATTTAGATTGTAGGTAAGTTTCATGTCTTTTTGCAATTACCTCTACTAGATTCTCACAGCAGTCCTCTAGAGAGCTTTCTACATGTTGATAGGAATCAAAATATGAGAATAACTTACAGATTACGCAAAATAATTCCAGCTTTGTCAATGCTGGAGATAGATAACATTAAAATTGTGGGTTTTGATTTTCTGATTTGTGATTGGTTATTTAGACCTGGAAATACCATATCTTCTTTTGCTGTTGTCTTCTGGTATTTCCTTGTTCCTGTTGATTTTAATTTCCCTCCACAGTCCTTCTTACTAGCTACCTTGCCTTCCATGAGAAAATCCCTCCCTTAAACTGTTTGGGAATAAAAAGAGTAAGATTTAGTTAATGGAATAAAGAAAGAAAGACAAATTACATTTCTATCTCTCACTGATTGAAAAACTTATTTTAATAGGGGAAATGATTTAAATAAAAAAAAAAGTAATTAGTAGAAGGGAACACAAAGATATTAAGATTCTTAGAGTGCTACCTGAAATATCATTTCAATCAACTAGCTTTATAAAAACTCTGATTTCACATCTTTCTGTTTGAAGTAGTCATGTAGTTCCATGATTTTCCTCCCTTCTAGTATGACCAATAAATAGAAGCCTAGTTATCAGCCAAAATAGAAAAAAAAAAAAATTAATCTAAAATATCAAATAATATTAGTAGCAGTCAATATTTCTATTATCAAGGCAANTTTGAAGTAGTCATGTAGTTCCATGATTTTCCTCCCTTCTAGTATGACCAATAAATAGAAGCCTAGTTATCAGCCAAAATAGAAAAAAAAAAATTAATCTAAAATATCAAATAATATTAGTAGCAGTCAATATTTCTATTATCAAGGCAAACAAACAAGGGGGAAAGAGATGGGAATGTGCTATTTGTTACTGTTGAGATGAAGTAAAAGGAAAATTGTTTCACAATCAAACTGTGCTGAAACTAATTGATACAGAAATAAGTCTACTATAAAAAGGGACTTTTGCAATAAAACTACCAACTGGATTATGAAAATTCAGGAAAATTTGACTGAATAAGGGAAAAGAGCACTAAGAATCTGTACTGTTAAAAAGTACTGCAAAGAGAGTATGGTAAAGTAAATAGAAATTAAAAAGATTTGACATAGCCAGGAGGAGTTTTGCATTGTTCCTAAATCTGTTCTAGAGAAAAAAAGAAAATTTTTTAGGACAAACCCACACTTTACAGTAGGAAGTGTGAGATGTTTTTGAATTTTAGAGAATCAGTAAGAGATAGTAAAATAAACAGCATATACTGGTCATGTTTAAATAATCCCAGTGAATTACCAGATTTTACTGCAAACTTTTATAATCCTGATTCAGAAGCATATTTAATGTCCAGTTACTACTCAGAAAAGTAGCAATTTTCCAGCTTTATTGTTCATAGCAAACACTACATTTTGTAAATACATTCTTGATTCACATACATTTATCATGTAGAATCCCAGGTTGTAAATCAAGCACTTGAAAATTAGAAAATGTCAAATATGTATAAGTATTTCTCCAGCTTCAGCATCCAGTTTACATATTGGACAATGGAAGGGCCCAGGAAAAAAAAGTTTTATGCTTCTGAAATTAGCATGTGCCATGATGGTATGCAGGGAAATAAGAACTACATGAATCTATTTATTCTTATAGTTTAATTCTTTGAGTTGTAGATATTATTAGCATTTTCATGTAATGTTAAATATAATATTCAGAACTATTTCCAGATGAGTGATGCATAAAATAATAGTTAATTAGGAAATAATTTGTTTTTTTTTTTTTCTTCTAATAAAACTTTCATCAAAACCATGATTTTAAACCTTCACTGGTCACCAAGTGTATAGGTAAGGACAGAGCTTGCAGATTATTAATTTTGTGCATTGCCTCACTCTTCCTTTCTGCCCAAAGGATTCCCATAGAACACTTTGCTGTTGCTTTTATGATGGTGTAAACCAAATGGTTTTTATATTTATACTGTTGTTAGTTTTGCCTCATCAAATTATTATCTATTTTATATGTAGAAGGAAAAAATATCCTCCACTTTTTTTGTCTGGGCTCCCATATGGTTAGTCATAATGATGAATGAGTGACCATATTTGAAAATAGCAGAGTATTTGTGATTCATTTTGATGAAATATTTCAATGCTCAACACATACGAAAATCATGCCATCTAAATGATAGGAAAGTCACTTTGAAAATATGATTCTTACATTTTCCTTTCAGAAAACTGCATGTACTAAAACCCATAGAGTTTTTGCTAACCAGATTAAAAGGAAGATATATGCACCTATGGCAGAAAACAACAAAAATCATGTAATAGTATATGTTTGAAACTTTTTAGGAGTTTTTTGTTTTCAACATATTTACCACATCCTGAAGTGCTTTATGCAGTTTTATCAAGTCTCATTTCTAACATATAGGCTTTAAATTCTGAAATAAAGTCTAAATTCTAAAATACTGTAATTCCTATTAAAGTACAATTCCAAGGATTTCTCAGTATATTTCCTCTTATGTAACCCTAGATCTCATCCTGCATCTGAATGGGAAGTTCTTTTACCTTGGCTTCCTCAGTGAGGCTGCTAGGAAAGGTACCAATTAGCACCTTTCCAATGTTCATAAAATAGTCACCACAGTTAAGCTGTTTACTGACAGCCTAACACACCCTCGTGAGATGGGAATCTGGTGATACTGTTTATAGATCAGAAATCTGACTGTTTTAGTGAGCACAGGAATATCTCATCCATATTTCCTAAACTGTGAGATGTAAAATGTAATCTGAAGGAGCTCTAGAACAGGAGGGCGATGCTTGCTGTAAAGTAAATGCTTTCCACTCCTTACAAGTTTTGCAGCAATGACACTGTTGTAAGCAAGGTGGATGGTACATTGTGAGCAAGGACATGGTGGTATTTGTGGGTGTATCAAGTGTTTTGCATATTGACAAAATGAGCAAGAACACTATTACAGCTAACAGGAATTAGCTAGTGGCATTTTATTTATGCAGGCATTGACAGTGATGGGTGGATTATTTTGGAACAATTTCACTACTGAGGTGGATATTCTGGCTGCTTCCAGCTCTGTTGTATACCAAACTTAAGCAGTGTTCTTGGATGAAATATACCCAAGTCAGAGCTTCCTTGGAAAACTAAATACCTAAATCTGCTTGATTTGGGGGTGTAAATGAACTTGCAATAGCTCTTCACACATTTGAATTTCACCATGCAAGAAACCCCCAAACCAAAAGAAACAAAGCCCAGACCCAAAATCATTGCTGTATCTTTTTTTCCAGAAGAACATGCCTGTATAACATCTCTATGTTGCATAAAATTTTACTGTTTCAAGACAGTTTATCTTTTATCTTTATACAGCTGCCTCAGATTGCTGAAACTGAGACTGCATGTTGGAATTTGTTGCCCTGCTCTTCTAGATGATTGATAACTATACATGACCTACAGCCACCTGCCTAATGTGTGAATATTACAACAAAAATGTCCTACCTGAATTTTTCTGTCCTTTTTGTTATTGCCCTCCTTTCTGTACATCCAGAAGGTTATAATGTGATTCTCTGTACAGGGATTTTTAGGAGACTTTAGTTTCATTAGTTGTCATTAGTTTCAACTGCAAGGAAATAATTCTATGACATGGGAGAGGGAAGCACTTGTAGAAGGCGTTACAGAGGTGTCTGTATTACAATGATTTATCTACAGCAGAAGCCATGATTTACCACACAATATATTCTGGCAAAATAACTTTTTCTTAAAACTACTACAGATTTTAATCACAAATATTAATGAGTGATAAATGGTGGTAGGCTGGATTTCATTATTTCAGATACTAGGCATTGGTTAATTCTAAGAATAAAATATACTCTGTAAAACCTAAAATATATGCATAAAAATGAATTCTCTGTATATGAGTGTGTGTCCATGTATGCATATTATATTTCATGCAAGTAAAGATATTTTAAAAGATCTTATTTAGGAAATTTTAGTATGGAAAATATTTCAGGACTGGTGCATGTTGTATATAAATGCTATAAAGCCTGAATTAGTGGGTTTAGAAATGCAGATGCATTGTGACAGCCAAATTCTCAACTGTGAAAAGCCCTAAGTTCTTAGAATTCCATGTCTTGGAAGGATAAGAAAGAGCTGTGTTTTATTATGAGCAATGTAGGAAAATAATCCTCCTATTTTGATATTAGAGTATACAAAAAATTAATACTTGCGCATTAAATTGTGCATTGATAAAGGAAAATAAAGAGGAATGCCAAATAAGACTTCCATATCCTTAATGTAAACTACTGGCTAGATCTGTCTCACACTTCCAAGCAAGCTATGTTCTTTCTGATTTGCACTCTGTAAAGACATCTTCCAGGAATAAAAAGAAGGATTTGACTATCCATCCTGGAACTAATATGCCTTGTTTCACTTAATTGCTGATAATTCATCTCTAAGATAGCAACAAGACAGCACTGCCTGGGTAGAAAGTTAAATGAGAACAAAGATTTTACAGAAGAAATGGAGAAGAAAGAATACTTGAAAGTCATGAAACCTCAGAAATTATTCAAAATGAAGACATGAATGCACGAGGAAAACTATTCTGTAGATTTTATGCGTACTTAAATTTTCTATACCATGGGTGCAGGTATAAATCGTTGAGACCAGCCACAATGACTGAACCAAACTCTTGTAGCTGCTTGACCACCAAGCCATTTCTGTTAACAACCAAGCACAGCCTAAACAAAGGGTTACGGTAACATTTTGAAAGTAAGTTACAGATAGCCCTTAAATCCATATTTCTTCTTCATCTGCCTTTGTTTCACCCCCTTGAGAATTACGGAGTGGGTTCAGAGAACTGGAGTTGTTTAGCCTGGAAAAAAGGAGACTCAGAGGTGACCTTATCACTCTCTACAACTTCTTGAAAGGAGGTTGTAGACAGGTGGGGGTTGGTCTCTTTCACCAGGCAGCAACAGACAGAACAAGAGGACACAGTCTCAAACTGCGCCAAGGAAGGTACAGGTTGGATATTAGGAAGAAGTTTTTCACAGAAAGAATAATAAAATATTGGAACAGTCTGCCCAGAGAGGTGGTGGAGTCACCATCCCTGGATGTGTTTAAAAAGAGACTGGATATAGAACTTGATGACATGGTTTAGTGGAGGTGTAGGGCATGGGTTGGACTTGATGATCTTAGAGGTCCCTTCCAACCTGGTGAACTCTGTGATTCTGTGAAAGTGACAGATTTTAATTCACTGAAAAAAGAATAGCTATGTTACTTGGCGTCATTTACAATCATGGTCACAGTTCACACTTTTGTTGCTCTATAGCAGGTTTGAATTCTTTACCACTAGGCAAATGGACTTCAAGACCAGGTCAACCAAATACACAAAGCATTTCCCAAGTAATGTATATGAGTGAGAACTTATATCTTCAACTTGCAGGCATTTTGAAAGTGTTATTTCTTATGAAATGAGATTTAGCACTGGAGGTGGTTTTATTGCTGACAAGCCTTGCAAATATCTAAATCCTGGAAAACCTTGGGTAGTCTGCTGTGGGGAAATAAAATACTCCTTGTAGGTAGTTTTGTATTTCTGGTCAGAGGTCAAAAAGAATGTCTGTTAAACATCTCAAGTCTTAATCAATTTTATGTTAAGAGAAATGTGGTAACAAGGTGTTGGGATATGGGAAGTAGTGTAACTACAGCTTGTAAGATGTAGGAAGCATCACTCGGCATCCCAGTACTTGTGAATTAAGTCCAGGTGTTATGTGGCCTGCTGTATATTGCTTAAAAGTCTTAAAGGCAACTTAATAAAAGATCTGTGTTTTGTTTCTCACTAAGAGTGTGGCTTATTAATTCTGTTGAAATTTGAAATATCTGGCATAAGGTATATATGTCATATAATCTCTAGTATATCAAACCTGTTTAGGTTACAAATTTTGTGTCCTGAATGTTACAAGTTACATATGTAAAGAATTTCAGACATAGTTGGGTGATTCGGGTTCCTAATTTTGCTGCTCAACTGGGAACAAACACCAGTGGTTTAAATTGCAAACATGACTTCTGATGCCTATAATTTGAGATTGTATAATGACCACTGTCTGAAATTCTGTCCCATTATCAACAATTCAATGTGCTTATTGAATGGAAGCAACAAGTCTTACTTTAAAAGATTTAATATTGTATATTTGATTGTTAATAGCGCAAATCGAATTCGTACAAATAAAAAGAATGGTGTTTTAAGGCAGAAAAAAAGACAAAACCAGAAAATGCACTTTATGTCCATGTACTTCATTAAGCAGATGGGTATTCTGGAGATTCTTAAACAATGAAAAGCTGGAGGTTTTTGGAGATTAAGTAAAAAATTGTTCCAAACATCGTCTGTGTCACGATAGAAGGTGCAAAATCTGGACTGTGTGAAAGCTGTAAATGAAACAGCCATGAAGAGAAGAATAGAGGATGTAGAAAACAGATAGAATGAGGTGGAAGGTGAGCCATGTATATTCATCAGGATGGACCCCCAAAGTATGTTGACAGTATCATCATTTATCAAGAGAGCTGCAATTCCCATTTGAAGTAGAGTAAAGGTCCCTTTGGCAGAGCAGTGACAGCTGCCTCAATGACTTGCTTAAGAATTGCTGAAATTTGAGGTGGCAGTTTTGGCAAGTACTCTGGGTTCTAGTCACTTCAGACAGGGACAGCATTATGAAAAACATGTTAATAATGGATGCAGAAGTTAAATGTGAGGCTCTAAGAATATCATTTGTCTAAAGATGCAGCCAACTATAGTTCAGCTTCTCACTGGATAATACTGTTGTTAGAGCTGGAATAATAGCATATATTACTGCTAGTATGTGTCTCATCATATGTCCCTAAGATGGTTGCCACAAATATTGAAAGCCCACCTGCATCCAGCTCTGGGGTCCCTGATACAGAAGGAACCTAGGTTCACAGGAGGGATATGAAAATAATCAGAGAGCTGAAACACCTCTTATATGAAGAAATGATGAGTTGGGATTGTTCACCCTGGAGAAAAGAAAGCTCCAGGGAGATGTTATTGCTGTGTTTCCATACATAAAAGGGGTTTATAAAAATGATTTAGAACAGAGACTTTACCAAGGCTTGCATTGACAAGAAAAGGAGTAATGGTTTTAAGCTAAAAGAGGATACAAGAAAGAAATAATTTTCCAGTAAGAGTGGTGAAACAGTGGAACAGGTTGCATATGGATGTGACAGATGCCTTATTCCTGGAAACATTCAAGGTCAGGTTGCATGGAGCTCTGAGCAGGCTGATGTAGTTGATGTCCCTACTCATTACAGGGGAGTTGGGCAAGATTATCTTTAAAGGTCCCTTCCAGTCCAAACCATTCTATGATTCTATGATTTAGTTTGCAATTTAAGAATTAATATTTTAAAAAAAGATGGATTAGAGGAATGAAGAAAACATGGTTGTACCCTGCACTACCAATACAGACCCAGGCTTCCTCTATCTTTTTTTCACTTCTAAAAAAGAAGGAAGTTAAAAACAGACAGGTTTCTATGGGATTAACTGCGTGCACGAGATGGATAGATATATGTGACAGGCAGCAGGGCACTAGTTCAATAATCTTTATGATAGCAGGAAGAGATTTGCAATAGCAAGTATAGCCCATGAAATTAAAAAAAAAAAAAAAAAAAAAAAAAAAAAAAGAAAAAAAAAAAAAAAAAAAAAGAAAAAAAAAAAAAAAAAAAAAGAAAAAAAAAAAAAAAAAAAAAGAAAAAAAAAAAAAAAAAAAAAGAAAAAAAAAAAAAAAAAAAAAGGGAAAAAGAAAAGTAAAAGAAAAAAAAAAGGAACTGGCAATCAGTTGATTGAAAAACTCACAAATATTATCATTACTGAACAGGACTTTAGCTGCAGGGCTGCAGTAATGGTCTGTGTATCCAGGTTTAAAAAAAAAAAAAAATATGAAGAACATTTCCCATTCTTCATTCTATGGATAAATTTTGCTGACATTTGCAGGGTAAATTTTTGAGACAGGAGCTTACGCCTCCATTTCTTTGCTTGAGGATAATAAGGACAGAATGGCATTTTAGAATAAAAGGTAGCATCTTTGGCAGAGAAAAAAAAAATAAAAGAGAAAAAATAATCTAGAAAATCTCCATGCTTCTTAACTATCAATGCAATTAATTAACTCAATAATAACTTCTTTATGATCATAACTTTTTTATGAAATAGTTATATTCACTTCTGTATTTATTTTAAGTGGCCATAATTTTCTATTTTATAAAGTTAATGTCTGCAGTATCTTTGTATTTATAATGACTGCATTCTGTTAACAAGAGGTTTAACCAAAAGACCTGGATACTCATAGAAATGCTTACTTTATAGAGTGTTGAACTCAGAGTCTAAACTTTAAGTAAAGGAATGTGTAACATTCCTTTATCAAAGGTCAGATCCTTAAATTGAATGTAAACAGGCTTTTGAACGTCATATAACAGGATATCACATAGCTGACAATTTACATTCAAATGTTCTGAGCCTGAATCCAGTGCCTTAAACTTAATAACATCCTCTTCTTCAGATATAGAACAGTTCAAAAATTGTTGATAGCACCATTAATGCACATTAAATAGCCACATTATTCCTGAGTATGTATAAGACCATATTACCTCAAAATTATTTTCTGACTGGATCACCCAAGAAGTTTAAATAGAAATGTAAGCAAATGAAAAACAGAACAAAAAGCATTTGAGTTATGTTAGTACTGGGGACCAAGCTTGATATAGTCACCCAGACTACTTTCTTTGTAGAAGAAAACAGAAATGGTTCTCAAAAGGGAAATTCATTCAAGCCTAGACTATGGGTTAAGATTATCTTGAATATACTCTAAGACAGACCAGAGTAATTGCCTCTTGGAGACACACTCAGGTTACTAGAAAGGCACTTACTTGCTGTGGCTAGTTTAGAAGAGAAATGTATTTTAAAATTTTCTTTATAAATCCACTTGTAGATTGTTCATGATGAGAACCCACTGCTACGCTGTCCAATTGTATTTCAGATATCATTTTAAGTAATCGATTGAAAATACACAGTTAAGGAGATCTTCCAGCTGTCTTCAGAATTGGCTTAGCAAGTCTTGCTTTGTTTTTCTACCAAATTAGTATTTATATATTTTTCCCTTTTACTAAAAATTTTAAAAAGGATGCTTTTATATCTCTAAGGTTTCTACCTTTAAATTAAAATAAATTTTTAATTATGATTTGTAGAGAGAAAAAAGTATGGTTATTTAATTTTTTTTTTTTTTCAGAAACTTTCTAACAGCATCAGAACTGCATAGTTTTGCACATTAAAAGAACCAAGAAGCATTTTATTTTTAATCCACAGAATATGGGAACAGGCAGTTATATTCAGTAATACTCTCAAATTCAATTTCATTCTATTCATTTTCCAATTTCTGTTTCTATGAGAGCCATTTCTATACATTCTTAGCTCCAGAAATAATTATTGGACTCTTGAAATCTAAAATACAGATTATTTTTTTATTTTTTTTTAAGTGAAGCAAATGAAAGCATTCTGATTGGGTATTTTCAATTTCTTGCTATGACATTGAACCACAAAGCCAATAATGTAATATGCTAGTTAATGCATTTGAGACTATTTTCTAGCCTTTCCCCAAAGAGTTGGCTGGAGCCATTGGATGTAGCAGTATAAAATATAAATGAAGTCTTTTATGAACTGCTGTAACTCAAGTCCTGTTCCAGGCCAGTGCTGAAAATGAGACCTAGTCTCATATTTTCCTCATAGAGGCGGAAATAAATTAAATTGTTTTCTAGCACATGGGCAAAATATTATTAAATTCAAAAAAAAAAAAAAAAAAAAAAAAAAATGGAGCTCTTTGTAACAGTTATATTAAAATACAAAATCATCCTGAATGCTTTTCCTTTCAAACAGCCTTTGGCTATCTGCAGTAACTACTTGTCACAAAAGTGCAAATTCTGCAATCTCAGAGAAAACACCCTAAACTTACATTACATACCTCATGAATGCTACAGAGTATAATGTTGAATTTTGTTCAGAAAGATTTCCACTGAGGTGTGGAAGAGCAAAAAGAAGTATATGGGCCTTGCTTTTAGCCATATGATAAAAAGTAGAAATTCAGAATCAGGACATGATTTTTTGGTTTGATACAGTTGTTATAATTCATCTCAGAAAATTACTCATCTCAAGGTGAAACAGAATGGGTCTAAAATTCAGGAAAAGTCTTGCATTCAAAACTGTATTTAAGAATTATATTTAATACAGAAGTTCCTGTTGTAATTTTTATTGAAAATATCATCTTCTTGGAAAAAATCGTATCTCTGTAAGACCAAATAATCCTTTGCTTTGGGTTTGGTTTGGTTTAGTTTCCTGCATTTTATCTACATTGACCTTAGAGGTTCAGGTATCCTTTGCTATTGCACAGTATATTTACTATTAGCATAATAGCATAAAATGCTGCTTTTAATAAATTTATAATTATCATTAAAAATCTGTAGGAAAGGGATATAATCATCTACTGTGAACATCACCTTACAGGAAGAATGGGAATGGAAAAAAGTCCTTGAACAATGGAATTTTGGTCTAGTTTAGATCAGACTATAGGAAATCATCCAGTCCACTACCTGTTCAGAGTAGGACTATCTGCTAAGTTGAATATCTATCTGAAGTTAGATCAGGCTGCATGGGCCCTTTTCAAGTACCTTTTCAGGACCTTTACAGCCTCTCTGAGCAATCTGTTCCAGTGGTTTACCAAAGAAATGAGCCCTTTAAACTATTCTGAATTTCCTTTTTTGCATCATGTGATTATTGCTTCTTGCTATTTTGATGTACATTGCCAAGGATGAGCTTTTCTTTATCCTTTAATTTTTCAGGTGAAGAGAGACATTAGGTCCCCACTTCATCTGTTCTTCAGAATGAACAAACTCAGTTTATCAGGTACTCTGGCCTCCTAGCATCTTCATGGCCTTTCATTGACTCATTCCTGTCTGTCAATGTTACTCCTACTGACAAACCTAAAATTTTATACAGCACTTCAAATTTGGTCTCTGTGTGCCAAAGAAAGATAAATAATCACTCTTCTTGAGCTGCTGGCTATGTTCTCGAGGTTAGCCTTCACTGGTGCAAGGATGCATTACTGATCTATGCACGTTTGTCCACTTTCCTGCCAGTCTACCCCAAGCCTGCACTGTTGTGTAGAGTTACTCTCCCTCTGGTGCAACAACACATTTGTTTTCTGCTGGGCTCTGTGAGTTTTGTGTTAGCCCATTTCTCAAGACTGCCTCCTGAACGGCATTTTTGTGTCACCCATGACCTTGCTAAAGATGCAGTCTACCCCACAGTCCAAGCTGCTACTGACGATTTTAAATAGTATTGGTGCCACCATCTCCCCCATGAGAAATGTCCTTGTAACTGGCTATGTGTCCCAGTTTGAACCCTTAGCCTCTATACGTTGAACCTGATGGACCACACATTTTCTTCCCAGCCATCCAGACCACACCTCTTCAGTCTGGGCTCATCTGTATCTCTTATCTTGTAAGGTTTCAAATTTCTTTTCCTACCTATGACAACTCACAGAGGAGGAAGTCTGGGGTTTTATCTGAAAGGATAAAGGTCAGTTACTGAATGAATCTGAATACATCCTTGCTGTAATGCAGTCTCCTGAACACACAATACAAAAAATGCAGAGCTGTTTAGCATGTGAAAGCAATAGCCTTTTATTTCTTTTTCTGTCCATGCATTTGGTTTTCAAAAGAAAATACATGTGGCATATTTAAAGCAAACGGGCACCATGATTAATAAGGACATCACACTGAGACACATAAAACTGCCCTGTTTCCTTCATCTGTTCTTTTGGTGCAGTGATTAACCTTTGAGTTTATGAGTATTTTTGCACTTGCCTCAGATAAAGTATTTTATGACTTTTTACCTCCCAGGCACCTTGGATTAAACTTATCAGGTCCAGGAAGATAGTGGCCTATAATGACTGTTCCCTCGGAAATCATATCTACCTCTTTACTACATTATTAGAACATTCTTTGCACAAAACAGATGGAAACATCAAGACAAGAGAAAAGACAACTTGTTAAGGTCACTTTGCACCTTCCTATATATCATTCATGCTTAATTGATTCCTAACCCCTCCTAGAAACAGACTGCCATACATTGTGAGAGCTGAGAATATGAAAAGATCATTTTCTTTTCTCCTTTAATTCCCATTTGGAAAGGCTTCTACCTTTGCTAAAGTTGCTTTGGCAGTCTGCTTGCTAATGACTGATCACTGCCTTTCAACACAGAAACAGGCCAGAAGCAAGTAGATCTGTCTTTTGGCAAAAGTATTCTTCTCTGACACAGCATTTCAGGTATTCTGCTCTCTGTGTCAGAGACTAAAAACAAAACAAAAAAAAAAGAAAAGAAAAGGAGACATCAAACAGATTTGAAAGAAGCTACAGGACAGAGCCTGGAGATTGAGCAGGTGAGCAATTTAAAATGTGCTTAGAAACTGGCTCATCAATATTTGAGTAAAGCTTCTCAGCTTCCCCCTCACACCTACCTGACATCTCCTTCTATACTCGACAAAGAGGGAGTCAGTGATTTTGCTGCATATCTTCAGAACAGGGTGGATGAATTATTGAGTATCAATTCTGAACTTGCTGTAGACCTCCTAATCATTTAGGGACAAGGAAGTAAAATGAAAAAAAAAAAAAAAAAAAAAAAAAAAAAAAAAAAAAAAAAAAAAAAA
>NDXB01018188.1:0-19206 GCA_002631895.1 Agapornis roseicollis
GAGAAGAAAAACTGACTGCAACTGCTGAACCCAGGACACCCAGGTATCATACTGTATTAGATTTCTAAAGTCATAACAGTTTCTATCAATCAGCCTTATTATCAAACTTCTTATTTCCTCCTCTCCTCAGGGGTCTGGTCTGTTAAATTTGAGCATCTAGCTTAGATGTAACACTAAAGCAGGCAGATTATTTTTGTTTGTTTCTGGAGATATTCAAAGGCAACTTCTTCATTGTCTGGTGAATTCATTTATGAAGACTAAGTCTCTAGAACCCTAATATTAGGCGGAAGTTAGAGGATTTAATTAATCATTCTGGATCTCTCATAAATTACAATTGACTACTTGCTTTGTGAAAACAAAGAAAGCAATTTGATTTTTTCATTGGTAGAATCTACAGTTCATCTCCATAAATGGAACTCATATGAAAATAGAAACAGTAACATAAATGCTAATAATATATAAGCCATTAAAATTACTGTAAATGTTAAAAAAAAGAAGAAAGATGAGAAAATAAGAACTAAATCATCAGCTTTACCCTGATAAAGAAAAATAGGATCAGTTATATGCAGATATAGCTAGCCACACTATTGATTTTCAACTATTGATTGTAAAAAAATAAATAAACCACAAATATGACTGGCAACTAAATTTCATAGAAACTGTACTGCTTTGATAATTCATGCCAAAATGTTTTAATTTGCTAAAGAAGTGACCTTTAAATATACTTCATCCAAATCAGTTAATCTTCCTCTCCCTCACAAAATTATTGGCATAACGCCAATCTCTGTTGATTCTTGAACTGCCATTGTATTAATAACTTTTGAATAGTCAGTAATGTCAGAAACCTCACAAAAGACTGATTGACTGTGACTATTTATAGCTCAAGCTATAAATAAGCTACACTTGTTTTTGAGAACAGACACAGTTGCAAAAAGAAACATTTTCACAGACAGCAGGTTCATTATTTAAATTTCATCTGGTCATACACCTTTTTGTTTTGACTGAAGTAGAATTCAAGCTAAGAAAAACAAAAGGCTGTTTGAAATGCAACTATATAGATCTGTTTTTTTTCTATCTCAATCTGTATCTACATACCTATTCAAGCTCTCTCTCTCCCCCTTTCCATCTACGTCTCTGTCCCTACCTGTATGTATATATGTGTATGTGCATGTGCATGTGTATGTGTGTGTATCTGTATCTGTATATCTGGATCTAGCTCTAGATTTATCTAGACTGTGGAGGTAATCTTATGCTATTCAAACATACCTGAGAACACTAGTCTTTGTTTTTTTCTTAAATGTATTTTGAAAAGTACTTATCAGCTAGTTTGCAGTTTTAAGTTATATCTTGCCTTTGACAAATTTAAAAAAGTTAAAAGTATCAAAGAGCAGTCGGCTTTGCATTTTCTGCAGAACTTAAAAAATAAGGTGCATAGATCTGGAAGAGGAATTTCCAAGGCTGACTTAGGTTTCTAAAGTCATAAACTTCATTTTCTGAAAGGAGGGAAAGTTAGAGGGAAACTATGTGATCTCTACACTAGTTTGGAGACCAGAGCTGCCTTTCCTGCATGGATTTTAGCATCTGTCTAAGGACTATGCCTCAGCCTCCTTTCTGAATCTAAATTTTGAATTACATGGTAATTTTCATATTTTGCATCACTCTCTATTTGTGGAATGAAGTTCCAGCATCAAATACTGCCCTGTAAACCTGCTGGAGACAAGACACTGTGCAGTATTCAGGAGTCATGGGTACTGTGAAGAAAAAGGGCTTAATGCCGTAAGAGAGACAGTGTATAGCTTTGGGTTTCATTCTTGCTTTTTTGCCTTATGTCTCCTTTTATTCAGTAGTCACTTAAACAGCTTGTGTACTCAGGAAACCATATTCTGATGAATTTCCCAGGATGGGATTATATGTGCACACATGTAGTGCTTTATTTTCATAGCTCACCTGTCATCTAGATGCTTCCACAACAATAAAGATGTCAATGTCAATAATGATGAACGCTAAGCACTATGCTAATATTTTAATCCTAATTCAAGGTATTGGGATAAAAGCCTTTGAGAAGTTTAAAAACTAAGTAAATGGATTCCATCCGTAACAGGATTTTACAAGTTCATTTTCTCTAGAAACTTCTCAAAGTAGCAAGTCAGTTTCCCTACATAAGAATATTCCAGGCAACTAATGAAAAACATTCCAAGATAAAATGAGGAAACTTTTGTTCCATCTGAGATACAGGTAATTCAGTGTACAAATAAGTCTCTTGATTTTATCTTTAATTAGGCTTAAAATGTGATTTCACTGTGAAAAAACAACTTTGTGTTCCAACTTTTTTCTACAATAACTTCTAAGGTTGTGATAAATCACCAGAGTCTTTCACTGCTCAAAATCAATCAATCCTGAATATGTTCAAGTGTATGCAGAATTACAATTCATGTATCAAATAAGAATATATATATGCCACAATAATTTCTCTGTGCCCACTTACCCTACAAAATGGATAGAACTGTGTAGAGATTTTTTCTGTATTTTTCCTTATTATGAGGAAAGCCAAGTTTATCTTAAATTTGACAGCACTGTGACAGCACTGTTAAGTATTATATAACATATACTCTTGCCCATAATGTCTACTGCAATTAGTAGAACTAGCGTGTGTGAATAAAAGAGATAATGCACCCTTTAATAAGAAAGAAGACCTTTATTTTTGTTTTGGTTTAATTAATGTTTTACAGGTCAGTGGCATAGTTATGGTCTTGAGGAAGACGATCAATATTGTTTTAAAATAAGAGAGAGAAAATATGAAAGAAGGAAAACAAACAAATGCTTAAGTGGCCCACAGATGAATGGTGGGAAACTGAGTCTGTAGACGTAGATCCCTTAGTTGGCTGCTATTTCTAAACTTGAGAATAAAGGAATAAAATTATTCTTGCCATTGACTCAAAGATATGTCAAGTTACCTTTTTTTGCCTCTCTTGTACAATGCTACTACTCTTTGTGCACCTGCACATATAGATTTATCTTGTACTTTTCAAGCATAACAGGATAAATCTGATAACTCCCATATTTATCAGATTTATTCATATTACAGATGATGTTTCTATCCACAAGGCAGAATGATCCTTTCTGCTACATAGTTTAAAAAAGCTAATTAATTTCTAACTGGAAGCTATTAGAAAGAAGGAATCCACTAGAAGCCAGACTTCTGGCTAAACCAGAGCAGCAAGGATGGATTAGGCACAGTACTGCTATACCTACATTATCAGTACTCAGGTTAAATACTCCACTTTGCTCTTTAAACAGCAGTGCAAAAATATCCTACAAAAACTAATTATAAAATTATAAAAATTATAAAAACTAATTTAAAATCTATAATTGATTTTCTATGAATACTGGAATGCTTGGAGTTTGACATTACATTCTGTCTCTATTTAGACATAATTATTCATTCAATGAAGACTGGTAAGCAAAATTTCAGTCTATATAAAGATGTGGAGAATGAAACAGAATACATTTATTTCTAAACCTTGAAATTATTCAATACTCATTACCTGAGATAAGCAATGAAAATAAATAAATATAGAAGAAAACTCATGTGTTGCAATTGAGTCTGCTATTATCCAATGTCATAATAACAATGTGAAGTTAGAGCTTGTTGTTTATGTGCATCCGTTACTGGTAAAAATATGAAAGTGCAGAATTAGTAAAGCAACAGTTTGTTGATTTCCATGCTGTTAAATGTTTCAGTGCAGATTACTTGGGAAATCAATGTGCTTTTATCCACCTGAGTTGTCTTTTTTTGGGTTGTTTTGTTGCTTTGTTTTGTTGGTTTGGTTTTGTTTTCGCTTGTTTTTTTTTTTCTTTCTTTTGAAACAAACTAAATACAAATCACTGTAAAAAACAGTATTTCCAATGACGCTTCCTAGAAATGTATTTTCTCATTTTGAAATACTAGATTTTGTATAAGCAAACAGTACCATTCAGTACTGATTATAAAATGTCTACCCCTCTTTTATTCCAAATATCATTCGGATAGTTTATGTAATTATTTTCACTCAGGTCTGACCCAAGTGCTACCTGTTGCTTTCACATGTTGAACAACTTTCTAGAGATGGCATTGATAGAAACAACATATAGATATTTTATATGCTTTTCCTTTTCTTGTTCTTAGTTTATACTGAATCACTATAATTACTTATTTCAGCAGCTTAAATAAGATTGAAAAAATGGATAAGTCTGATGTACAGAACAGAAACATCATTGTGAACTACATAATGCCTCATGCAATATATATATATATTGAAATACAGTAAGACAAGAAGAAGTCTTGCCTTTGCGATTTAAAGATACTTAATATTCAAAAAGATGGCTCAGGTTTTCATGAACTTAAGAGTACTCAAAGATAAAGTATAACAATTATTCTCATCCTCCTTCCAAACTCATGTGAGTGTCAGACCCATATTGCTTAGCTTGTTTTGACTGGTTACTATCAAAATTATTGTCAAGAAAATCCCAGAAGTTTCTTCTTGACCTAAACTTCTGTAATGGCAACTAAACACTGTGATGTAATCTTTATAACAATTATAGCCTCTTACAGATGTCAGTGCTATGCTCCAAATTAAATATTTATATACCCTGTGAAAGATTTGCTAGTGTCCTCAATTGCCAGTTTAAGCATTGAGAAACTCACAAAAAGTTACTTTTGTGACACCGATTTGTTGTATTGGATTTTTTTTGCATACTCATAGATTTTTGCACTGTATCATTATTTTCCTTGTAGAATTTCTGCTGATTTTTATAGAATTATAGAATGGTTTAGGATGGAAGGGACATGAAGGATCAACTAGTTCCAACTGCTCTGCAACAGGCAGGGACAGCTTCCATTAGACCAGGTTGCTTAAAGCCCCATCCAGCTGCCAGGGAGCGGCATGTGCAACTACTCTGACACAGTTCCAGTGTCTCAACATCCTTACAGTAAAGAACTTCTTCCTTATGCCTAATCTACATGTACTTTCTTTCACTTTAAAGAAATTCGCCCTTGTCTTATTATCACAGGTCCTTGCAAAAGGACCCTCTTCAGATTTTTTTGTAAGTCCCATCTATGGACTTGAAGGCAGCTCTAAGGTCTCCCCAGCACCTTCATCTTTTCCAGGTTGAACATGCCCAACTACCTTGGGCTACCTTCATACAGGGAGGTGCTCCAGCCCTCTGGTCGTCTTTGAGTCCCTCCTCTGGACTCACTTAAACAGGTCTACATCCTTCTTATGTTAGGGACCCCAGCACGGAATGGAGTTCTCCAGCTATCGTCTTATGAGAATGGAGTAGAGGGCAAAAATGATCTCCCTTGACCTCCTAGGCATGCTCTTTTAGGTTATTACTGATTTTAAACTAAAGAATACAGATTCAAAGTATTTTTCTCAAAATTCAGAATACATAGACAATCCCCAAATATTTGCAAATTATTTAAGTCAATTTCAATGATAAAATGCCTTCAAGAGATATGAATTTATGTTCAAAATACAACTTGAGTCCAAAATGGAATTAACATAATAGATATAACTGATTTTTAAAGTAAAGGTACTTAGTATAGTTAAAGTATATTTATTGCATACTACACATTCTGATATTTCTTAGCCTTATTATAGCTACACATCTGTTTGAAATATGCAATTACATAACCTTTATATATGTCATGGTTTAAAACCAGTTTCTAATCTCTCCCCCTCTTTCTTTCCTCCCCCCCCCCCCCCCCCCCCCCCCCGGGGGGGGGGGGGGGGGAAGTAAAGCAAGCCCNNNACCCGTTTTACCCCCCCCCTTTTTTCCCCCCCCCCCCCCCCCCACTACCGGAGGGATGGGGAGGAGAATTGAAGGAATGCAACTCCCATGGGTTGAGATAACAACAGTCGAGTAACTATGGTATAACACATATCACTATTGCTATCACCAATAATAATAACAATAAGGAAATAACAAGGGAAGAGGGTACGATACCACCCACTGAAAACGAGCCCAACCGGGAACTCCACTGTCCTTCCGGGTAACTCTCAATTACATCCTGGGCATGACGTGCTGTGGTATGGAATACCTCTTCGGTCAGTTTGGGTCAGGTGTCCTGTCCCTGCTTCCTCCCAGCCTCCCCTCCTCCCTGGCAGAACATGAGGCTCACAAAGTCCTTGGTCAGAACAAAGCATTTGAGCAGTAACTAAAAACATTCCTGTTATCAGTTTTCTTCCCAAGTTGAGTCAAAACACAGCTGCACAAGCTACTAAGAAGGAGAAAAATTCACTGCTATTACTGAACCCAGGACAACATAATTATTATTTATTTTTATTTTAAAGAAAAAAAAAGAAAAGGGAATTTGTGCTTTGTGGAGACAAGTAGGTGATACAGATGTGAACAACAAAAAATTACTTTCACACCTTTATCACTTTATTATCTTTTTTTGCAAATCACCCCTGGTCCACAAAAATCACATAAAACACTTCTATGGTTTGATTTTATGTGTATATATATATATAAAAGCAATACCAACATTATTAAGCTATTAAAGGCAAAATAATAACAACCTGCCATTTTTCCTTCGCTTAGCAGACTTCCATACAGTTTCATTTTCAGTCTTTACCATTTCTACTCATGCATACTCAGGCAAATCTATTTTCTTCAGAATAGACAAATACCTTCTAAGTTTTAAATATACCAAAGTTCAACCTCATTATGTACAAGCAGTATTCAGTGTTCAAACATATACCTGTTAATAGAAAGCAATGACCACAGCTTTGTGCAGCACTGAGATTCTTGTGATCATTTAATATCCATAGCTAAATCTCTATGAATTAAGCACTTCTGGCTGCCTGGGATTCATTTTAAGTGGACTGCCAGCTACCACAGCAGCTGCAAACTGACGACGAATGTCAAATAATTAGAGTAGTTATTTTGCTGTTCTTAACATCATGGGTGGGGGGATGGTGGCGGTGTTTTGTTTAGGGTTATTTTTTTCCCCCCACTGGTTTTGTTTGTTGTTTTTTCAAACCCCAAAATATCTTTCTTGCTGCTCCTTTTAATTCAGGAGACTGATGAAAAGTTTCATTTCTCCTTGTTGTTAGTTGGTTTTCATTTGTATAATATACTATAAGCTGCAGGAAAAACCTGGAATTACTTCAAATTCTTGTAATAATCATATAACTATAAAATTCCTATGTCCTCCAGCTTCATTACTAATAGATAATGAAACACCTGAAAACATTAAGTCAAATAACATATGCAAAGTATTCAAATGGACAAATTATTCTTTCAACTCCTTTGTCATAGAGCTTCTAGTTTTCCACATAAAGCACCATATCTCTTTTGTGCCTTCATGTTCACCTGTTTCAGAGGTGGGAAAATTTTTAGCTGATATGTACTCTATTACAGGTCAATTGCTGAGAGGAGCAGCTTGAGAGAGGACGCCTGCAAGACAGGAGCACAGAGGGGGGAGATCAGCGTCCTGGAGCCTCACCTCAGGGCGCCAAGAGCCACCGAGGGAGCCTCAAGTCCTTCACAGGACTTGCCCGGGAGCCGGCAGCTCAGCTCACGCAAGGACCTGACTCGCCAGGGGCGGAGCTGGGAGGCTCAGAGGCAGCTGTGAGTGGTTAAAAACCTGCCCAGGGAGCGCGAGCGACCAGGAGTGTGGTGAACAGAGCGGGTCGAGGCAGTTTGCGTGGCAGTTGGCGTGGGAAAGCAAGCAGGATGGTGAGCACTTGCCATATGAGCAAGGTAAGGTCAGGGAGCTCTGCTCTGGCTGCAGAGGTGGCTCCGGCAATGGCCAGCGTAGGCACCCAGACAGATCCAATGAGAGGGGAGGCTGCAGGGCAGAATGGGCAGGGTTGTACTCAGTGCTCACTGGTAGAGGTCCTGCTGCAGCAGGTGGCTGAGCTGTGGGATGCAGTTAATAGGCTGCGAGATGTCAGGGAAGCTGAGAGGGAGCAGGACTGTTTGCTCCAGGATCAAACTGTGCGGGAGCCTCAAGTTTCCCCTCTGGAAGAAGGGAGCGAGGAGGCCGCTAACCAGGGAAGATGGCAACTGGTAATGAAGAAAACCAATAAAAAAAGGAGGAAGAGGACAGCTAAAAGCAAGGGGCTTCCTCCTAAATAAGTTGTCCCCACCCAGAACCGTTTTGCAGTCCTGCAGGGGGCTAATGAGGAAACGTGCTTGCATTGGGAACAGCTGGCTGGGGCGCTGGTTAAGATCTCTACTGGTGCTGTCAGGAAAAAGTGGAGGGTCCTAGTAGTGGGGGACTCTGCTTTGAAAGGCGCGGAGGCACCCATCTGTTGGCCTGATCCGGTCTCGAGGGAGGTGTGTTGCCTACCTGGAGCACGGGTCAGGGATGTTGTGGAGAGGCTGCCTGCTCTGGTAAGTCCTATGGACTATTACCCACTTCTAGTGATCCAAGTGGGTGCTAGGGACAGAGATAGTAGTAGCCTGGCGGACATAAAGAAGGACTACAGAGACCTGGGAGAGGTGCTTAGGGGCTCTGAAGCTCAGATTGTTTTTTCATCCGTTCTCCAGGATACAGGGGAGGACCTTAAAAAATCCAGGAGGATTGGACAGGTTAATAAATGGTTACAAGAGTGGTGTCATGGTCAAGGGTTTGGGTACCTTGAACATGAGACCAGAGTTTGTAGGTCAGGTCTACTGGGGGATGGTGGACATGCTCTGATAAAGAAGGGGAAGAGTGGGCTTGGTAAAAGGCTTGCCAGACTTGTCAAGGATGCTTTAAACTAGATGTGTTGGGGGAGGGGGGCATCATTCCATCCCAACATGCCCAGTCGGTGGCTACCACCTATAAAAAATGCTCAGAGCTACATAGCGACACTTCAGCTGCTCCAGCTGATGAGCATGGGAAACAAACAAGAGGAATTAGAGATGTGTGCCCATCTGCGGGGGTATGATATAATAGGCATCACAGAAACATGGTGGGATGGCTCCTATGACTGGAGTGTTCGAAACGAAGGTTCCAGGCTCTTTAGGAAAGACAGGCGTGGTAGGCAGGGAGGGGGAGTTGCCCTTTATGTTAGGGATAGGCTGGAGACTATGGAACTCTCTCTCGGGGGCAGGTGAGCAGTAAACACAGACTTTGGGAGTCAGGGTTAAAGGGAAAACAGTGATAGGAGACATTACTGTGGGGATCTGTTACAGACCGCCTGATCAAGAGGACTCTGTGGATGAAGTGTTCCACAGAGGAAAAGGAAAAGCCTCAAGGTCACAGGCCCTTGTTCTCATGGGGACTTCAACTACCTAGACATCCACTGGAGCGATGACACAGCCCAGCACAAGCGATCCAGGAGGTTCCTCGATTGTGTGGAAGACAACTTCCTTCTGAAAGTAATAGAGGAGCCAACAAGGAGAAGTGCCCTGCTTGACCTCATGCTCACCAACAGGGAAGGGCTTGTTGGAAATGTGATGCTCCAGGGCAGCCTTGGATGCAGTGATCATGAGATGGTAGAATTTGAAATCCTCAGGACGGTGAGAAGAGCGTGCAGCAAACTCACTGCCCTGGACATCAAGAGAGCAGACTTTGGCCTCTTCAGGAACCTGCTTAGTCCTGTTCCATGGGATATAGCCCTAGAGGGCAGGGGTGTTCAAGACTGCTGGATGATATTCAAGGATCACCTGCTACAAGCTCAGGAGTGTTGCATCCCAACTAAAACAAAGTGCAGCAATGGAGTCAGAAGACCACCTTGGATGGATAAGGAGCTGCTGAGGAAAATTCGAATGAAGAAAGAGGCTTCTAAAAGGTGGAAACAAGGAGAGGCGGCCTGGGATGAATACAGGGATTTTGTCCAGGAAGCTAGGGAACACGTAAAGAAAGCTAAGGCCCATTTAGAATTAAACATATCTAGGGATGTTAAGGATAACAAGAAGGGATTCTACAGGTATATTGCAAACAGAAGACGGACCAGGAACAACTTAGGCCCCCTCCAGAAGCTATCGGGTGAACTGGCTATACAGGATTTGGAGAAGGCTGAGGTTCTGAACGACTTCTTTGCCTCGGTCTTCAACGGGAAAGGCTCTGACTGCACCAACCAAGTCTTGGAAGTCAGACACAGGGACTGTGAGAATGTGGACCTTAGGCCCACTGTAGGAGAAGATCTGGTTCGAGACCATCTTAAGAACCTGAACATGCACAAGTCCAATGGACCTGATGAAATCCTGAAGGAGCTGGCAAGTGAAGTTGCTAAGCCACTGTCCATCATATTTGAGAGATCATGTCAATCAGGTGAAGTTCCCGAAGACTGGAAAAGGGGAAATATAACCCCCATTACCATGAAGGGGAAAATGGATGACCCAGGGAATTAGAGAGCAGTCAGTCTCACTTCTATGCCTGGCAAAATCTTGGAGCAGATTCTCCTGGAAGGCATGCTAAGGCACATGAAAAACAACAAGGTGCTTGGTGGCAGCCAGCATGGCTTCACGAGGGGGAAATCCTGCCTGACCAATTGGGTGGCCTTCTACGATGGTGCTACAGAACTGATGGACAGGGGTAGAGCAGTTGACGTCATCTACCTGGACTTATGCAAAGTGTTTGACACTGTCCCACATGGCATCCATGTCTCAAAATTGGAGAGACATCAATTTGATAGGTGGGGCACTCTGTGGATAAAGAACTGGCTGGCTGGCTGCATGCAAAATGTTGTGGTCAATGGCTCAGTGTCCGGCTGAAAGCTGGTGACAAGTGGTGTCCCTCAGGGATTGGTGTTTGGACCGATCTTGTTCAAAATCTTTGTCGCTGATATGGACAGTGGGATTGAGTGCACTCTCAGCAAGTTTGCTGATGACACCAAGCTGTGTGGTTCGATGGATACGCTGGAGGGAAGAAATACCATGCAGAGGGACCTTGACATGCTTGTGAGGTGGGCTGATGCCAACCTCATGAAGTTTAACCATGCCAAGTTCAAGGTCCTACAGCTGGGTAGAAGCAATCCCAGGCACAGTTACAGGTTGAGCAAAGAGGAGATTCAGAGCAGCCCTGCGGAGAAGGACTTGGGGGTGGTGGTCGATGAGAAAATGAACATGCCGTCTTCAGTGTGTGCTTGCAGCCCAGAAAGCTAAGCATATCCTGGGCTGCATCCAAAGGAGCATGACCAGCAGGTCGAAGGAGGTGATCCTGCCCTTCTACTCTGGTCTTGTGAGACCTCACCTGGAGTATTGTGTGCAGTTCTGGTGTCCTCAACATAAAAAGGACATGGAGCTGTTGGAACAAGTCCAGAGGAGGGCCATGAAGTTCTTCAGGGGACTGGAGCATCTCTCATACGAAGACAGACTGAGAGAGTTGGGGCTGTTTGGTCTGGGGAAGAGAAGGCTGTTGGAGACCTCCTAGCAGCCTTCCAGTATCTGAAGGGGGCCTATAGGGAAGCTGCAGAGGGACTCTTCTTTAGAGACTGTAGTGAGAAGACAAGGGGTAATGGGTTCAAACTTAAACAGAAGTTTAGATTGGATCTAAGGAAGAAATTCTTTCCTGTTAGGGTGGTGAGATGCTGGAATGGGTTGGCCAGGGAGGTTGTGAGTGCTCTATCGCTGGCAGTGTTCAAGGCCAGGTTGGATGAAGCATTGGGTGACATGTTTTAGTGTGAGGTGTCCCTGCTTATGGCAGGGGGGTTGGAACTAGATGACCTTAACGTCTTTTTCAACCCTAAGTATTCTATGATTCTATGATTCTATTTTGGAGCAGAAGTCCCAGTTACCCCTTCTGACTGGTAGTGTAATAAATCTGACAGAGGGAGCACGTTAATATTTTCTAAGGTACCTCAAGTTTTACTACTCAAATTTATCAATTTTAAACATTTATTCAGCCATCAATAGACAGTGAGAAGATAAAAAAAAAAAACAAACAAAAACAAAAAACAAAACCAAAAACCTGCATTCAAATAACACATTAACAAGAACATGACTTTTAAAGGAGAGAACTTCTATTCTAGTATTAGTTTTAATCTCCATATGTTTTCAAACTAAAGTCCAATAAGAAGCAAAATCTAAGAAGTCGAGCTTGCAAATAAATGTTAACATTAGAAAGTATTTATTCTACCACACTTCCTGGGTATCCTAAAAAAGAAAGTTCACAGATTTTAGATAGACAGAGAAAGTAAAATACCATGTTAAAATTGTGTTACTACTGTAATATTCTTGTCAAGATACATAATGATACCTAAGAAATACCTCTGGTTCAAAGACATATTTTTTTAAATTTTTTTTCAAATCTTTTTTTTCAGATTTTTTTCCTACAAACAGCTCTTCCTTCCTGGTCTTGCTTAAGTTTTAGCAGTCTGAAATTTGTCCATGACCTTAACCCACTTTTGGGTATTACAGGGACAATGAAGTGTTATATGGCATGAAAACAATACATCCCATTCTACCACATGGTCCTAGATACACCTTGAGCAAGACAACCAACAAACTAACTCAAAGAGACACCCCACATGTAACAGGTTTGGGGAATATTAATAGCATACTGTTATATACAAATCACATTTGAAATATCAACAGTATTGATGACAGTTAAGAAATCTGTGAATAAAAACACCCGATTCCTATGTACCATTAAATGGATTCTTTGGTGAATATTTTAATAAAAGTACTGTCAATTTCTTAACATAGCTGAATCAATCATTACTGATTAGTGTTGCAGTACAACATTATTTTTGGAAAGTAAAAGGTAATTAACAAAAATTCAAAATTTTATCATTATTGTAAGAAATGTATGGATTTACACCATGGATTTTTAGTCTGAAGCACATTTCCTGGTATAAAATCCTAACACAAAATCATAGAATCACAGAATGTCTCAGGTAGGAAAGCAACCCTGGACATCACAGAGTTCAGCCTCCTAGATCAAAGTAGGGTCAGATGTACTATGTTGCTCAGGACTGTATCCAGTCAGGTTTTGCATATCTCTAGCAGTGAAGACTCCATAACATAGAGGGACTGGCAGCCTGTTCTGGTATTTCATTGCCTTCCCAGTAAAAACATTTATTCTCATGTTTCAGTGGAATTTCCTGGCTTTCAGTTTGCACCCATTGCATTTTTCTTTTCACTTAGTTCCTCTCAAGAGTCTGACTCTGTCTTTTTTATTGCCACTCATCAGGTATTTATGAAACAAGATCCCCCTAAATCTTTTCTTCCCCAGGCTGAATAGTGTCTGCTATGTCAACCTATCCTTGTAAGTCGGATTGTTCTGAAACCTTAACTTTCTTTAGTAGGTCCATGACTTTCTTGTACTGAGGAACCCAGTTTCATTGAGCACAGAAGTATCTCATCACTGCTGAGCCTCAACATCCCAGGAGGCCGCTTGCTTTCTTTGCCACAAGGGCACATAGGTTGCTCATGGTCAAGTAGTGGACCAGGAAGCCCAAGGTCTTTTCTGACAAGATGTTCTCCAGCCAGTTAGCCCCTTGACTGCACTGTTGTGTGGATTAAAAGGTTTACAGATTAAGTACTTTGCACCTTTATGTAAACCTAGATAAATCCCATACAGATGTATGAACATATGTACTGCACTAACAGATGGCTCCAGACTACCTGGAAAAGATGCATCTATTTGAGGGGTTAGTTTTAATACTATTATTTTTGCATATTATTATGCAAAACTGGATAGTTCCTTTAGCCATTCTAGGTTAATAAAATAAAGGGCATACTTCCCTCAGAAAGCTGCTCCTATTGAAGAAGGCCAGCAAAGATATAGCTATATAAATTAGTTATTTCAGCCACCCTTTATAGCTGTTACATTGAAATAAAAATATAAGGGCATAATTTCTTTGTCCTGTTTTAGATGTCTTTGGGATCACATCCAAGGAATATTTTTTCTTCTCTGGCATTTATACAGGGAGTGACTAGTTTGTATGGTGTTAATACGGTAGATACTTCTTCTTACAGGAACAGAATTTGATGAAGAACTCCTATTGTACAAACAGTTCTGTTGTTAAATGCTCTCTACTTGTTGATAGTATACTGGTGCACAGGTTTTATAAATTAATATTTAGCTGAAGTGATAAATTTTAGGAAATAGAAGATTAAGATAACTGAAGTGGAATGGTATTTAAAACTGAAGTTTTCTCTTACATCAATTGTTATATCACAGTTGAAACTGCATTAATGGATGGTCTAATGCCACCTAACAGTATTAATCAGTAAAAAGTATTAATTAATTAAATTAATCTTTCATGGGAAGGACATAAAGAAGCCTGTGTCAATATTAATGTTAAAACATGAATATATTGTATTCCTACTCAAAAAAGAAATGTGTGATCACCAGGTCTTTTCTTCTTTCATTCATGATTTCATTTACTTTTCTGGCTACTTTCCACCAGCTCAGATACTTTTGAGAAGAAAAAAAAAAAAGAGAGCAAAATCTCTTATGTCACAATCAGGAGTTCAAAGAACAATATAACTTTCAGTAGAATTGAGGAATAGAATTAATCATGAAATTTCAGAAGATATCCAGTTAATTTGTTTAATTAAATAGCAGAAAATTAATATAAATTGCAGAGGAAATAGTTTTATATTGATTGGCTTGCTTTTGTAATCTCATTCTTATTTGGTTCACCTAACTGAAATCAATTATTTGACTCTTAAATTCAAAGCAAATGTGTTATTTTCTGTCCTGTCTCTTACTGCACCTCTCTGCTCTTGTTTTGGAGGCTCATTCCAATCCTTCTGAAGCAGCTTTTTAAAATTAGTTTAGTTTTGTTTTGTTTTGGGAAAGACAGGATACAAGAAGAGAGTAAAAAGAAATTTCAAAGCAAGAATTGTTTTCTCATGCAAATTTATATATACTGGGAGAATACTAATAATTCCTTTTAAATAAAGACATGTAATATTTAATTTTGATAGCAACAATATTTTGATTTATTGTACTTCCTCTTCCAGATAAATATCAGCTTCCTCAAAGAAGCTCAATTTCTTTACAAACTTAATAATATCCTAATAGCAGTGATCCATGACATGCAGATCAGAAGGTGGTTGAAGGCTGTCCACAGGTACAACAATGTCATTGCCCAAAATAAAAATATAATTCATCTAGTGTGAAATATAGATTGACTTCTAAAGTCTCTGAAGTGTCACATGGATACTATATGTATTGAAAAGGCTAACACTGGTAATTGTTCTTCATGTTTTTTGCAGTTAGTATTTGAAGCAATTTTTATATTTGTTATAATACTTTTGTTGCATAACACTGAATCCACCAGTTGACTTCAAGTCCCACCGAGAGAGTCCTAAGTTGTAAGTTTTCTTCTTACATCATCAGCTTCTAAAAGTAGGTTAAAGTTACAATTTACTACCAGTCCACCAAGAAATGTCAACACACAAGAGCAGCAGAAACAAGTGCCATACAATCAGTAATGTTTCAGTTAAGCAAACTTAAAGGTGATATATATCAGCACTGTCATTCTCTTTTATCTAAATAAGTCTAGCTATACAGTGGCTGTGTCTAGACAGATTTTACTTGATACTTAAACATAGCTTCACATAGCTCTACTTATGCAACATTTATTTTAAAAGAAAACACAAACAACAGAAGACCAGAGGTATATATGTAATAGGTATATATGGCACTTAGAATGTAACACAAGAAACGCAGGAAAAGTTTCACAGAAGTTGAGTAAGAATGTGTGAAGAAGGAAAAATGTGTTATTATAAAAAAAAAAATAAAAAACAAAACAAAGAAAAAAAACACAAACATTTGTACTTGTCATGCTTAATTTTTTATGAATTTTAACAAAGTGGAAGAATTCTGAAATAAAAATCTGCATGAGAGGAGGACAGCTTTACTACACAAATGCATCGTAATAAATTAAATTTATGGAGAGAGTTGCAATGTTACTGTCATTCTCTGGTATAGACAGTCCTTATGTAACTTCCTGCCTTCATAGAATTTCTACAACTTTTTAATATGAACAAGAAATTTACCCTTACAACAATATGTTCTTACAACTTGTCTGGAATGTGATGCTGTTTCAAAACCAAATTAAATTACTCTATGGTGTTTCTCTATATTAAAAATCCCCAAAAAATATTAATAAACAAAGAAGCTTTCTACTTAAAAAACCCCAGACTAATAATTAAGTATGCATTGTGAAATAAAATGGCCATGCCTGCATAGTAAAGACGCTGTAAGATATTTTCTTTATAGAGAAATACCAGATGTAAGCAGGAAAAATTACAGTGAAATATATTTGTAGATAGAGTAAGTATTATAAGTAGCTTTCTTCTCATTATTACTAACAAGATAATGTGAAAATAGAAAGCATTTTCAAGCACAACATGAACATTGATAATTTAGGTGTTTAAATAAATTCGAACACTGAAAAGTAAGAAGGAATAATTCTAAACTGTAAGGAAATCCAATTATCAGACATTTAAATTGCATATCCACAATCTTATTATGTACATGCAGGATGATTATTTAAGCCCCCATTAGTGGAAACCTGTGACTCTGTTCATTTGCATAAGGACTGAGTGTAGTATGATTTGAAGTAACAACCTTCATCAGAGAGAACTGCTTTATGTGATCTCTACAAGGCACTACCTAAGGCAGAACCTCAGGGGATGCACACTCTTTACAACCATCTTTTAGTACTTATATAAGCTTGTCATGAAGTTGCACATATATTTATATAATAAATATATTTTTCTTAAAAGTGACACTTTAATTTGTTTTATTAATCTATTTTCTGGTTCTTTTACATTTTTTTTATTTATACTAATGCATGTTTATTGATAGTTGTAGTGGGATTCATCCTAAATAATACTAAATATTACTTAATAACAATATTAATTAGTAATTAGACACCTTCTGCAGTGTAAAGCCAACTCAAAAGCACTGACCAGATGAATTAAACATTGAGTACATCTCCTTGGATCTAACTAAATATTCTAGCTGGTATGATCTGGAAAACAAAAATCAATATATGAACTTTGTTACACAGATGGTCCCAGCTTGACAGTTTTGAAATATATTTACGGAGATCACATGGTGATAGAAACTCTGAGGGCAATTGGGTTGGGTGTAGATACCAAGAAAGTCCAAATGTTTGGCTTGTGGTTGTGTAATTAGCAAGGCCATTGGCCATTTATGCCAAGAGTCTAATTTAGAAAGCAAAAAATGTTTAAAACAATAGCCTCTGAAGAGTGCAGGGGGAGATGTCATGGATATCTGATGCTCTCTAGAGGACTGAGTTTGACATAGAGCCGTTACAGGAACAACTAGGACCTGACAAGTTGTCTGATCAGAGAGACTGTCCTGTTCCCCTGGATCTAGCTTAGACTCATTAATTTCATTCCAAAACTGTCCTACAGGTGTTCCTGCTCTTTACAGTATTCATGTAAAGTGAACATAAATATTTAATTCAGGACAAAATGGCTTTCCTGTCTCTTCTGCAAAAATTACTCTGAAGTCAGCTAATATATACAAGAACAGGTGAGCAGTTTATGATCTGAGTGTCTAGAGAAACAAACACTGACTTATCCTTGGTCTTCTAAGAATCTTCTAATAATTTCATTCCCTACAACCTATGTGACAAATCTGTGTTACTACTAGGTCAGCCATTTAAGATATATCAATGATAGGCAACATCAATATAACTATTAGATAATCTGTTTTCTTTCAGGATTCACTTCTAGACTATGAAGAGAATTTTTTCTTTCTTTTTTTTTCTTTCTTTTTTTTTCCAAGAAGGACTTCTGATATTTAAATAAATTAATTTTTATTACTAAGTTCATTTAGGTTACCCTGATGGTACAAAATAGGTGTAACTGAAGTTTGTCTCTTCAGCAGAAGGAATGGGTTTAAAACTAAACTTTTTTATGGAACAGTAGCCTTCATAAAGAAATATGAAAATAAACATTTAATGGATGGCACGTAATTATTTATAATTTATTCTTTTAAAAATAATTCCAAGCCATATGTTGCACCTAGCATCAAAATGTCTCATGTTTTGGATGTGAAAACCACCAACAATTCCCTGCCTATTTACTAACTTTCATTTTATTCTGCATCATCACTTATGCATTTTCAATACATAGATCTGTGAGTTGTCCAGGGCTAAAAAAGAATGCTAGTGTTGTAAGAGTGTGTCAATATTGTAAACTGTAAAATCAAGAAATGAACAGGACCACAGACAAATTTCCTGGAAATAAGCTCACTTTCTCAAAGTGTTTCTAAAATCTGCAGATCATTAAAATAAGAAAATAAATGCGTATGTGTATGTGCGGTTACATATATGTGTTCATACATGCACACACGCACCTCAATTCAGAAATCTGAAACCATTTTGCAATGGTTTATGAATGTTGAAATTAACAAGAAGTATAAATATTTTTAAGAAATCAATGTTTATCCAAGTACACCCCATAGTCATAGCTTCTTTTCCAGATGATAATATGCAGGCTATTTCAACAGTTTATGAAATACAGCCCTTTCTCAGTTCTGACATTTCTAAAATATTTCACTGAAGCCTTCCTTTTCAACACAGTTTCAGGTATAGTTACTCCCATGCATCAGCTGAAAATTAATGAACCTGTAGCTTGAAAATTTGTCAACATTCAAGATGCTTTCAACAGAGGAAAATCATAACATCTGGTTTTTTGAGCTACAAGTAAAATCTGTGCTCTGCATTTACCTTGTTAAAAAAAGAAAATTTAAATGTCAGCTCTCTCAACATGACATAGCATAGTCATAGTCACTCTATTCTTGTAAACAAGCATGAAACAAAGAACATAAAAATATTTAATACAAAAATACATCTGCCCCAAAGGAATGAAAAACTGTGTTTCCAGTTTCAGGAATGATAACTTGAACAGGGAGACATCAGAGGATACTGCTGATGAGTCAAAGACTGTTTTCTTCTCATTTGGCTGTTTTTCAGTTGGAGGAAAGTAAGCTCTCCCTTAGCTACTCTGAGCTGTCAAGGCAGGATCCAGATGTAAACTTCAAGCTGTGTTAACAGAGTCCTGTGTTTGAGTTAATAAGTCCTGCTGAGACTAAAAGACTGTGGAGACTTACCAAAAGGGTGTGAAGTACAGGTTTTTCTTGCAGGAAGGAACCTTATCTTTGTCTAAGTCACATTCATATCCTATGAAACAGGATAACCATCATAGATTCTAACTAATGCAATTTTAAAGGTGAAAAAAAAAAAAAAAAAAAAAAAAAAAAATAAACAAATTAATATAAAAAAACTATAT